>PVIY010024348.1:0-38156 GCA_004026745.1 Myrmecophaga tridactyla | reverse complement strand
CCACACCCCTGGGAGTCATGTCCCACGTAGAGAGGGGTAGGGCAGTGAGTTTGCTTGTCTTGTTGGCTAGAGAGGCCACATCTGAGCAACAAAAGAGGTTCTCTTGGGGGTGACTCTTAGGCCTAATTTTAAGTAGGCTTAGCCTATTCTTTGTGGGATTGTTTCATATGAACAAACCCCAAGGTTGGGGGCTCAGCCTATTGCTTTGGTTGTCCCCCTGCTTGTGAGAATATCAAGAATTCAACTTGGGGAAGTTGAAATTTCCCCCTTTCTTACCATTCCCCAAAGGGGACTTAAACACAGGCTTTTTGACTTGTTCATTTTGTGTCTCTTCCATTGAGTTAAGCTGGAGTCCCCAGTCTCCAGAATTTTCCCAGGGTTAAAATGGGATAGACTATACTTGTTGGCTGCATAGAAACCTGTCCCTGCGACTGAATTAGTGGATTCTGAAGTTTCTTTTGGATTAGGCCAAGTGAGACACCTGGCACATGATTTGAAGAGGTGGCATCATGTGAAATGTAAAATAATCATAAATGTTTCTTACTAAGTTCATTGTTACTTGCATTTGTGTTTGTCTCTTCTCTCAGACTGAGCTCCTTGGGGGCTTAGAAAAGACTTTCCTGTAAGCTTCTGGGGTGATTTTGATGAAAATATGATAGAGAGGGTTCTAGTATAGAATAGTCTTGGTTATTTGACTGAATTGTGAAATGCTATGCCCCAGTTTAGTCTAGTTTCTTAAAACTACATGCTCTATGCCAAGTCTGTTATTTTTAAAAAGGGTCAGAATGCATTAAAAACACTTGCTCTTAAGCTGTGCCAAGTAATTTAATCTCTAATCATTAAGGAAGCACTGTGGGATGATATAGTGCCAGATGGGCATTCCTTTTTCAGGGCTTTTAGAACTGCCCGGAAACTTAAAGGTAGTTTTTCCAACATCCCTCTCCATTCCCCATTTGTCAGTTTTACAGATGCAGAAACTGGAGTCTAGGGTGAGTTAGGAGCTTTGCTGGTTTGCAGTAATGGTGGAACCCACACCCTCATTCACACCCTCCACCTCCATGCCCTCTGCTGTTGCAGGGCAGACACATAGATGGGTGGCCGTGGCATCTCAGTAGTAACTGGCCTGAGTGATGCTCTAGTTGTTTTCCCTTGACTTGAGAGTTGTGTGTATTATTGCACTTAAGCAATTGCATTTCACCAAAAATGCTCTCTATGTGCATATTTATAGAAAGATTATATTTTCTGTGGTCTTTATACTCTAAATGATTTTTCTTTGAATTCAGGAACTAAAATTTAAATGAAGTTGGATATCTCTCTTTTGAAGTGCCCCAGGTTTTGGTTATCTTGTTTTATAACATCTCAGGGCTGTAATGATTGATCCTTTAAGTTTAAATTTGATGTCTTAATCATATTAATATTAATGTAACTTGCTTTTCTTTAACACATTTGTCTAACCCTGTAAATCAGATTTATGATGTATATGTTATGGATTATATATATGTTTTGTCTACCTTCTGTCATTGTAGAAGGTTTATATTCTGTTATTATTTGCAATAAATGAAAGCTAGTGTAAAACTCTAATGTTTTTTCCCCAAGCATTGTAGCAAAATAAAGTTTTTTTCCTCTTATCATAGAAGGAATGTTAGGTTTGAAGGACATTTGTGCTTTGTTTCTGAAGTATTCTACTAAACTGAAATTTATTCATGGCTTTCTCTGAGAATAGTGGTTTCTTAAAAAAAAGGAAGGAACATATTGCAGGACTGATAGTCTAGTAGAAATGGCATAATATAACCAGCACTTGGTACTGTTTATGCATGTTTAATTTACTTTTAATTTTTTTCTTCAGTGATTAAGGTTTCATAGTCAGCCTACATCTTAATAGGACTATATTTACTAAAATTGGTAAAGATAAAAAACAAAGCACTTGAAAAGTAAAGCCTGTCGTTTTCTTCCTTAATGGCTCGGAGTAGGAATTTTTTTTCCACCAAGGTCCCAGAATCATCTGAGGATCTTTTTCAAAATCCATGTGGCTGGGTACCACTCCCACAAATGGTTATTCCACTCCCAACAGTGTAGAGTAAGGGAATCATTTTACTAAGTTATTCATTATAGCATTGCTTATGGCAGTGTGGACTTAGGAGCAGTCCAGTTGTTCCCTGAAGTGCGTTGTTTATGGGCCTCTTGGTACGATGGGACTCAGTGCAGACCTGCGTGGACCAGGGCAGCCATGTCCTGTGTGTTGACCTGGAAGAATGTCAAGTGCTGTGTGTCGAACGGCAATTCCTCGAGTGTCTTTAGTCTACTCCATTGGTGTTTGTACATAACACAAAGTATTTTTTTAGGGTATGCTCCAAACTACTAGCTCTGGCTTTGAGAGTTGCTGTGCAAGTTCTTTTATTTTTCTTTTTGTGGTCTTCTGCATTTTATGAGAGGGGACCAAGTAAGTTCAATGTTCGAGAGTGTGGATTTACAAGGGATTGAGGGAAAGAGCCGTTGGGTTTTTGGGGTCCTGGAGGACTAGGGAGGATGTGAAGATGGGTGGGGCTGGTAGACAGGAAGATAGTGGAGAGGTGAAGGTGGTAGGCTAGGGTTCATCGTACTTGAAGAACAAGTAGTTAGGAATGAGTGGGAGATTTAAGGGAAATAGTTTAACTAGTAATGTATTTGTTATGGAAAAGAAATGATGTGCTGAACATTCTGTCCAGTGGTAATGATGGAGAATTTGTTTACTGTAGGATGTAGGTTTCAGAGGCCACCAAAGGGTTAGAAGGAGAATGGTGGGGAGTTGGACAGGGTGATTTCTGCAGGGGTAGGTGGCCAGGGAGGATAATAATGCCTAGAGGCAGGATGCTGGATGGGCCTCACAGACCTGTAGTTGTGAGGTTGTTGCTGTGAGGCCTGGGCTGGGAGGCAGGGTTAGGTTCTCAGGAAGAGTCTGGGAGCAGCATGCTTCAGTGATGTCAGCTCTCTGTGATGTCAGAGGCTGGTTGTCTGTCCAAAGCCTGGAAGGTTCCTTGTCTTTAAGCTCTGCTTTAGTGCCAACTAATGAACTTAGTATCCTATTGCAGGTCTCTAGGGAGACATCGGCCTGAAATTCTTTGATTGTTTTACTTCAGTTCTGATAGTGGGAAGCCTTTGGGTGACTAGTTTTATTAAGCCTTTGAGTGGCTATTTGAGTACTTTTACTCATAGGACATATTTTTCCTTCGGTGTTGGAAATGGCAAAAGCAATTGTGGTTGTCCTTATTTGCAAAATATTTTTTTTCTTTTCTGTAAAACAGATAAAAGGCAACCAACTGAGAGTTCTTGACAAAAATTACCTGTGAATTTCATTGGAATCTTTTGTTTCAGCTCTTTGCATGAATTCATATAACTAAGTTTAAAATTATCTCACTTTCCTATGTCTTCTTGTTGCTTTAGGTTTGTGTTTAATTTATCTAAAAAAGCATATACAATAAACTTCTTATGTTTTGCATATTATACAATTCGTTTTGGTGGTGGGAGGAGAGTTTTAAAAAAAATTTTATTCTTTTTCTTAGAAATCATTCATTTCATTAAGTCCAACAAGGATTAAGGAAATGCCTCAACAGATAGTATTTGAAGTTCATCATTTCAGTGAGGTGGCACCTTCATGCTAATAGTTGTTGGACCTATTGGTTGTACCTCACGGTAGTGAATTGTGTCTGTCCAGCAAGACCTTCAAAGGGAGCCTTGTGTTGTAGTGAGCAGAAGGTATCACTCTCCTCTTACTTGCCATTTGGAGAGTGTGAAGTTTAGTTCTGTTTGCTTGCCTCATGGACCTAACATTCCTCCCTAACACAGGTAATGCTCAGTAAATATTGACTGTAGGACCCTAAATAAGTGACGTTGGTTTGAAGTTGTGTGTGCTTCTTTCCTTCACCTCCATGTTTCCCAGGCCAAAGGAACAGGCCATGGTGTATTCAGTCCTATATGTGTTGCTTCCTCCTCGGCAGGCAGGGTGTGGGCTCGGGGCCTGTCACCTACAAAGCCGCAGGTTCTGGGCTCCAGAGGCGTCCAGCGGGCAGAGTGGGCACAGCAGACCAGTGGACAGTGCAGCGCTGGGCAAGTATGGGTTTGTAGCAGTCCCGGCTGCCTCTGTAGTTAAGATGGGTTGAGGGTGGGGAGAGGCCAGTGGTGGACCCCAGGCTGAGCTGTGCTTTTTGGCCCCATCCCTGAGGGTGAGCCATGGACAATATTTCAGTATGGTGCATTTAGGCTCGTTGCCTACTTTGGTCACATGTTTTTTCCATCAGTGATAGGAAAAATAAGTAAAAGTAGAAAAGTTGTTTAGGGGCTGACATGAGTGCAGGTGAGTCCCTCATAGAGAGCAGTACAGAGGAAGGGCCAGCAACCCTGGGTCTGAGTCCACCCTGATGCGAATGACACTGTCTGTGAGGTCCTGGGAAGGCAGGTGGACTCAGAGATTAACGAGTTTATTCCAAAGGGGAGAGAGGCGGTGTTAGGAAACATCGAGGTAGCACGGGCAGTACAGGACAGTGCTGTTACTGCTGGAGAGAGAGAACGTTTGTGTGGGCACATTCAGCCAGTTAATCCACAGCTCCGGTGCAGCGGGAAAGGGGTGGTGCTGCAAGGAGGACATAAAGCCTCAAGGAGCACCGATGCAGAGAGTTAATAATGGAGTGGCATGTGGGGATACCTAATGCACACTGGGGGTCGTGGTGAACAGTAATATCTTAAAATTCTTTCCTCTACAGTAAGTGGTAGTGGTGTGCCACGCCAATACTAGGGGTCAATAATAGGGGTAGATAAGGGATATGGGGTGCTTTGGGTTTTCTTTTTCCGTGTCTATTTGATAATGTTCTTTTTGGAGTTATGAAAATGGTTTGAAAGTGAGCAGGATGATGATTGTACAACTACGTGGTAGTATTGGGAGATATTGATTGTATAATTTGGATGGAATATATCTCAAAATCTGAAAAAGAAACAACAAAATATTTTAAAGTAATAGTGATAGATTTATTCTCAATTAAGACTATATTGTGAAATAACTCCGAAGTCATAAATAAGATTAAAGTTCACCTTATGTTAAAATCAATCATATTCTTCCAAGAACAATCCATAGCCCAGTTACGATCTCTGGTGGAAGCAGACAGAGCTGCAGTAGCCTGAGAGCCACTCTTGCTGCTCACCGGACACCTGGAGGTGTAGACAAGCTGCCCTTTAATTCAGCATCGCAGACTCTCCTTGGTTGTTACAGTTACAAACCTTGCTTCTCCACAGCCATTCTGTGACATGTATAAAGCATCAAGATATGGAAAAAGAAAAGTGCACATGATTTTTCTCATGTATAATTTTCTCTTGATTTGTCATATGTTTTTTCAGTATGTATAGCTGAATCATAACATCAAAGCAACTTGAGAAAGTAGGACATTTACCCAAATTACATTATTATTTATTACACACTAGAAGCTTGACAGTTGGCTTGTGTTTATCTGACTTCTTTGTTTTAAGAATGCTGTTACCAGCACATAAAGGTTGTAGGCACTAACCTCCATACCTAGGCCCCCCTACCACCCCCCCACCCATAGTGTTGCACAGCCTCACCCTGCCCTCCCTGAGCTCAGCGTTTACGGCACTCCCTGGCCCAGATATTCGCATGGGCCTTCAGTCACGTCATTCAGCCCTGGGAACTGCACAGTACAGCTGTCCTAGAACCGGACATGCGCACAGCCCTCAGCCTCACTTCACAGCTCTGAGAAAGTGCCGATCTGCACAGCCAGATCACATCTGCCCCCAATCCACAAAGGCAGAACGCCAACCTGCTGTCACAGCTCTGTGCATGTGCACAAAGAGCTCCATGCCTTCGACCAGCACACACCAGGGTTACATCCCCCCAGACTGCTGCACCTGCACAGCTACATCCTCCCTGGCCAGTAGACGCCCACATTCACAAGCATCAGTGTAACATCCCCAACCTGCACCCATACGTGCCCTGAAACAAATCACTGTATTGAGTAATCCACTGCATGCTCTGCTCCCTGCTGTACAGCCATCCCACAAACACAAACCTTTAGACTACTGAAAGAAATCAACTCCAAAGTAAATCAGTCAAGATATCTACATGCCATGAAGACAGCAGAAGATCACTAAGCATATCACAATGCGGACAGATATAGTCCTGCCTAATGATCAAATTAAAACACGTGAGGAGACACAGACGTTGGAACAACTAATCAAAGATGTCCATACAACTCTACATAATAAAATAAGTGGGATGGCAAATGACATAAAGGAGATCAAGAAGAGAGTAGAAGAGCACAAAGAGGAATTTGAAAGAATAAATAGAAAAATAGTGGAAATAACAGAGAATAAAATCACTGTGACCAAATGAAAAACATACTAGAAGCACACAACACCAGATTTGAAGAGACAGAAGAAAGAATAAGTGATAAAACAGCAAACAACAAGAAAGATGGAAAAAAATTGAATGGGAGCTCAGGGAAATGATAGACAAAACAAAGTGCACAAATATAAGAATCATTGGCATCCTGGAAGGAGGAGAGAGGAGTAAAGGGCTAGGATGAGTAGTTGAGGATATAATGGGGGAAAACTTCCCAACCTTCATAAAAGACATAAATATACAAGTCAAATCCAAAGAACTCCAAACAGAATAAATTCAAGTAGGCCTTCCCTAAGGCACGTACTAATCAGTCTGTCAAATGTTGAAGAGAAGCAGAAAATCCTGAAAGCGGCACGAGAAAAACAATCTACTACATACAAGGGAAATCAAATAAGACTGAGTTCAGACTACTCAACTAGCACCCTGGAGGTGAGAAGGCAGTGGTATGATATATTCAAGATCCTGAAACAGAAAGACTTCCAGCCAAGAATTCTGTACCCAGCCAAATTGTCCTTTAAAATTGAGGGAGAGATAAAGCTTTCACACACAAAGAAGTCCTGAAAAAATTTGTCAACAAGAGACTGGCTCTACAAGAAATACTAAAAGGAGTTGTACCAGCTGAAAAAAAAAAAAAAAAAAAGGCAGGAGAGGGAGGTCTGGAGGAGGGCACAGAATTGAAGAGTACCACTAAGGGTAATAAAGAATACAAAGAGAAAGAGGGAAAAGAATATACAGATCTGGCAAATAAAATAAATAAGATAAGTTGGTAGAATCAAGAAACGCCTTTTCAGTAATAACTCTGGAAGTTAATAGAACCAATTAAAAGATGCAGATTGGCAGAATGGATTAAGAAACTTAATCCAGCTATATGCTGCTTACAAGAGACTCATCTTAGACACAAGGATACAAATAGATTGAAAGTAAATGATGGATAAAGATCTTCCATGCAAGTTGTGACCAAAAGAAAGCAGGAGTAGCTATACTAATATCGGACAGAGTAGACTTTAAATGTAGAGACATCATAAGAGACAAAGATAGATGCTATATACTAATTAAAGGGTCAGTTCACCAAGAAGATATTACAATCATAAATGCTTATGCTCCCAATCAAGGAGCTCCAAAGTACATGAGACAGACATTGGCAAAACTGAAGGGAGCGATAGATGTTATAGTAATTGTAGGAGACTTCAATATACTGCTATCCTCTTTAGATAGAACAATCAGACAGAAGATCAATAAGGAAATAGAGAAGTTAAATAACCTGGTAAATGAATTAGACCTAACAGACATATACAGGTCATTGTACCCCAAAGCACAAGACTATGCATTCTTCTCTAGTGCTCATGGAACATTCTCCAGCATAGGTCATATGCTAAGCCACAAAACAGATCTTTATACATTTAAAAATAGTGAAAGTATTCAAAGCAGTTTCTCTGACCACAATGGGATGATGCTGGATCTCAATAACCACCAAAGAACGAAAACATTCACAAATATATGGAGATTAAATAACACACTCTTAAACAACCAATGGGTCAAAGAAGAAATTGCTAGAAAAATCAGCTATCTGGAGATAGATGAAAATGAATATACAGCTTATCAGAACTCATAGGATGCGACAGAGGCTGTAGAAATCTGAAAAGGCTTTGAGAGGGAAATTTATTGCCTTAAATGCCTATATTAAAAACAAGAAAGAGCAAAAATAGAGAATTTAACAACACACCTGGAGGAACTTGAGAAAGAGCAGCAAACTAACCCCAAAGCAAATGGGAGAAGAGAAATAACAAAAATTAAAGCAGAGATAAGTGAATGGGAGAACAAAAGAACAATAGAAAGAATCAGTAAAACCAAAAGTTGATTCTTTGAGAAAGTCAATAAAACTGTTGGGCCACTAGCAAGATTGACAAAGAAAAAAAGAGAGAGGCTGCAAATAAACAAAATCAGAAATGAGAGGGGATGTGTTACCACAGACCCTGAAGAAATAAAAGAAATTATAAGAGGATACTATGAACAACTATACACAACAAACTAGACAACTTAGATGAAATGGACAAATTCCTGGAGACACACAAAGAAACAGCACTGACTCAGAAAGAAATAAAAGGTCTCAACAAACCAATCACAAGTAAAGAGATTCAATCAGTCATCAAAAATCTTCCCACAAAGAAAAGCCCAGGGCCAGATGGCTTCACAGGGGAATTTTATCAAACATTCCAGAAAGAACTAATACCAATCCTGCTCAAACTTTTCCAAAAGATCAAGGATAAAGGAACTCTACCTAACTCATTTTATGAAGCTAATATTTTAATACCACAACCAGGTAATGATGCTATAAGAAAGGAAAAGTACAGACCAATCTCCCTAATGAACATAGATGAAAAATTCTCAATAAAATATTAGCAAATCAAATCCAACAGCACATTAAAAGAATTATACACTATGACCAAGTGGGATTTATACCAGGAATGCAAGGATGGTTCAGTGCACAAAAATCAATTAATGTAATAAAGCGTATTAACAAATCAAAAGAAAAAAATCACATCATCATCTCAATTGATGCTGAAAAAGCATTCAACAAAATTCAGCGTCCTTTTGTGATAAAAACACTCCAAAAGATAGGAATCAAAGGTAACTACCTCAATATGATAAAGGGGATATATGAATGGAGAGAGACTGAAAGCCTTTCCCCTAAGATCAGATACAAGACAAGGATGCCCACTGTCACCACTGTTTTTCAACATTGTGCTAGAAGTTCTAGTGAAAGCAATCAGGCAGGGCAAAGAAATAAAAGGCATCCAAATTGAAAAGGAAGAAGTAAAACTCTCATTATTTGCAGATGATATGATACTGTACTTGGAAGATCCTGAGAAATCTACAGCAAAGTTACTTGAGCTAAAAAACAAATTGATCAAGGTGACTGGATATAAAACTAATGTACAGAAATCAGTACATTACTATACCCAAGCAATGAGCTAGCAGAGGAGTTTATTAAGGAAAAAATTCTGTTTAAAATAGAAACTAAAAGAATCAAAAAACTTAGGAATGCACTTAACTAGGGACATAAAGGACTTTTACACAGAAAACTACATAACATTGCTAAAAGAAATCAATGGAGATCTAAATAGGTGGAAAGACATTCCCTGCTCATGGATAGGAAGATTAAATATAGTTAAGATGTCAGTTCTCCCCAAATTGATCGACAGTGCCAATCAAAATTCCAACAACCTACTTTGAAGGTTTGGAAAAGCTAACTACCAAATTCATCTGGAAGGGAAAGAGACCCTGAATAGCTAAAAGCATCCTAAAAAAAAAAGAGCAAAATGGGAGGATTAACAGTCCTTGACTTTAAAACTTATTATAAAGTCACAGTGGTCAAAACAGCATGATACTGGCACAAAGACAGAAGGATTGACCAATGGAATCAAATCAAGAATGCAGAAATAGACCACCAAATCTATGGTCACCTGTTTTTTGACAGGGCGCCCAAATCCTCTGAACTGGGACAAAACAGTCTTTTCAATAATTCGGTGTGGAAGAACTGGATATCAATAGCAAAGAGAATGAAAGAGGACCACTATCTTACATCTTACACAAAAATTAACTCAAAGTGGATCAAACACCTAAATATAAGAACTAGCACCATAAATCTCCTAGAAGGAAATGTAGGGAAACATCTTCAAGATATAGTAATAGAAGGTAGCTTCCTAAACTTTACACCCAAAGCACAGGCAACAAAAGAAAAAATAGATAAATGGGAACTCCTTAAAAGCAAATGCTTCTGCACCTCAAAAAGGTGAAGAGGTAGCCAACTCAATGGGAGAAAATATTTGGAAATCACGTATCAGACACAGGTTTGATTTCCTGTATAGACACAGAAATCACACAACTCAACAACAGAATAACAAACAATTCAATTATAAAATGGGCTAAATATATGAATAGGTATTTTCCTGAAGAGCAAATACAGATGACTCAAAAGCACATGAAGAGATGCTCATTTTCACTGGCTATAAGGGAAATATAGATCAAGACTACAATGAGTTACCACCTCACACCTATAAGAATGGCTGCTTAAACAATCAGGAAACTATAAATGTTGGGGAGGATGTGGAGAAACTTATGCACTGGTGGTGGGAATGTACAGTGGTGGCAACCACTATGGGAGACCATTTGGCGGTTCCTTAGGAAACTAAATATGTAGCTGCCCTATGACCCAGCAATAGCACTACTTGGTATATACCCAGAAGAGCTGAGAGCAGTGACACAAACAGACATTTGCACACTGATGTTCAGAGCAGCATTATTCATAATTGCCAAAAGATGGAAACAAACCAGATGTCCACCAGCAGACTAGTAGATCAACAAAATTTGGTATATGCATATGATGGAATATTATGCAGCGGTAAGACAAAATGATGTTCTGAAGCAGATGACAAGATGGATGAACCCTGAGGACATAATGCCGAGTGAAATTAGCCAGACACAAAAGGACATATACTGTATGATTCCACTTTTATGACCAACATAAAGGTATAATCAGAGACTTATAATACAGAATACAGGAGACTTTGAGATACATAGAAGCTAGAGATGGGTGAACCGATAGCTAATGAGGTTGAGCTCCAATGTAAGGGAATAGATAGGAGCGAAGATGATTCTCTATTGGGTCTAGAAGTAATTTACTATATTGAAGATGAAGAGGATTGAAAGGAGTTGTATTGACCTATGTGTCCCACTGACTCACACTTGAAATAAGAATGCGTTCTTGAAGTCCAGGGTACAGGGAAAAACTGCTATTGCATGCTATGAGCTATGTTCAAAAGAAACCATCAGCTCTACCACAGCAACAGCAGAGGTAAGTGATGGGGGGAGGGACAAGAGTCAAGATTAGATTTCCTGTTTGGCAAGGGTACATTTATTGGTTTTCTTTTTCTTGGGAACAATGAAATTACCTAAAATTGAGAATGTTGATGGGCTGTGGACTTTGGGTCTTCTCCATGATGCCCGATGAATGCAGGTGGCTGAAGGATGCACTGACATAAAAGTAGAGTGGCGAACAAGGGTGCATACATATGAACGAAGGTTGTGCTGCTACAAAAAGGAACAATGTCGTGAGCATTGTGACTGTGTAAATGAACATGTGGAACATTTGGTGAGACATAGTAAGCCAGAAACAAACAAAGAAACAATGGTATATCACCTTTAGAAAATGCTTATAAGAAAACAGGGGCCTAGATTGTAAACTTTTAGAGCAGACACATTAAGTCCAGAGTGGTGATTATTATTTCTGATTTTGAGAGGCTGTTCTATATATATAATCTGAGATATAGAGATATGAACGAAGTCGAACAGGTTCGGGTTAAAGTAATTCGGAACATAGGAGTAAGGAAGACAGTGTCTGTATTTTAGAACCACACATACTCTGAGACCAATGGAAGAAAGGTTGTTTGATCTGGAACTGAAATTTTCTGCAGTGCACAATCTAATTCACCCTATCTGTATAGCTCATTTGAACAACTGAAATACAGGGAGCACAGAATGAGAAAGGGTCTTTCAATCCTGTATAGATTATTGTAATACCTGGAAACATCCTAGAATATATTAAGCAGATAATCAAAAAGTATGGCAAAGTCCCCTGAGGGAGGGGAGAAAGACTATGGAACTATTAAACCTTACCATCAGGTAATCCCCTGATACTATGTCAAACTTTAGGGGCACCCAAATCAATAGGCCATGCCCTAGATCATGAGGCTTATTCTTGTGATGCTTATATAGGTAGCATAGAAGCTTAGACTACCTATAGGCATGCCTGAGAGTTACTTTTGGAGGACCTCTGTTGTTGCTCAGATGTGGCTTCAGTCTCTCTAAGCCCAACTCTGCAAGTGAAATCATTGCCCTCCCCTCTACATGGGGCATGACATCCAGGGGTGAAAGTCTCCCTGGCGGCGTGGGAGAGGACTCCCAGGGATGAATCCAGACCTGACACCATGGGATTAACAAATACATCCTGAACAAAAGGGGAAAAAGAAATATAATTAATAAAGTATCAGTGGCAGAGAAAGTTCACCTAGAGTTGAGAGGCTACTCTGGAGGTTGCTCTTACACAAGCTTCAGTTAGCCCTTGCTACCTATCATAACCTGCCATCCCCCAACCAGGCCCATTCCAGCCAATCATTAAGAACACCTAGGACAGTTCATAAGATTCCACAAATGTTCCAGGCACTAGAGTCACTTGCCAGAAACCTGCAACGTCCAGATGGGTCCCTGGTCCAGATAAGTCCTGAAACCTCGCCCAGCCTCTCCAGAACATCAGATAGTTCCCTCTCCCTACCCTATATTAGTGACAGACCCTTCCAATATCAAAAATTTAGAATTGCCATTGCCCAAACAACCCCACTGAAAGATATGCAAAGATCAAAGGTGATGGAATTATACAGAGAAGATAGGACTTAACAAATGATTATGAATGCTGAATCATTAAATTGATAAATCTTTTAGTCTCCAATATTTTAAAGCAGCTAGAAGTAAAAACCTAAAGTTATGAAATTGTAACCCATGTCAAAGTCTTAAAATATGTTCTACAACTAATTGGGGTACTGTGCTTGGAAATTTATAGCTTTTTTATATAAATGTTATTGTTTACCAAAAAAAAGAAGGAATAAAAGTCGATTCCGATGATAAAAAAAATATTTAATCCCTCTAGCCTCCTATATTCTGGAGCAGGTAGAAGGGAAAATATGACAGGATCATACGGTAACCCATGACAAACTCTGGAATCTGTTTAGTAACCACCTTTTGATGAGTGCTTTGAAAACTATCACTTTTTTATTTCTTTGCTTTGTATATATGTTATACTGTACCATAAAAAAAGTTTTTTAATAAAAGGACAGTTGTTTAATTGGTTATGTTCTCACAGCAAAAAATAAATAAATAAAACTCTCAGGGAGGGCGCCAAATTCCTTTTGAAAAAAAAGGATTTTGTTGCAACCATTAGGTGGTACCGCCTAGTAAGTTAATTTGTGAGCTGTGTAAATTAGCCAAGCTGTCAAATTCTCTCCAACTTTTAAGTTCTTCATTATTCAAGGTTGGTGGCCTTGGAAATAGAAATGAAGAAATAGATTTAAGCAGCATTGTTAAGGTGCCATCTTTGGGCAAATGCTGAATTTACTGAGCCAGGGAAGAAACGTCTCCAAGATTCTGAAATGTCCGTTCTGCGTGACTAGGAGGTGTTCTGCTAGTTTCACAGGCAGAGGAGGTTTTAGGAGGAAGACATGAGATGTAACCTGGGCTTTTAGGGAAAGACAGTTAGAACAGGGCCTGTTAAGTGGTGCCTGTGATGGTTGTTGTGTAGAAGTTAACAGTCAAGTTATGGGCGGAAGTAGCTGGCTGAGGACAGAGCCTCGGCAGGTAGTTTGCATTTTCTTAGTGGGAGGAGAGACAGCCCAGAGGGAGCAGTCCCAGATGGACACAGAGCTGACAGAATAAGTCTTCCTCTAATGTCCAGGTGAATATGAATGAATTCAGAAGGTTCACCTGTTAATGTCCTGAGCCATATGTATAACCTCAATGGCTTAATCAAGTCATATTTACTAGATGCTCAACCTGAAGTGATTCATGGAGTAAACATCTGAAAAGCATGGAATATTTGTTAGTAGTTTGTATTTGCAGGTTATTTCTTTAATAAAATTTCTAGGGTTGTGTGATGGTTGGCTCAGTGGCAGAGCTCTCACCTGCCATGCCCGAGACCTGGGTTCGATTCCTGGTGCCTGCCCATGCCAAAAAAAAATTTTCTATGAAAATGCTGACCTTCTTAAAACAAAAGTTCATGTTAGAATAATTTATTTCTGCATTGATTCCATTATAGTATCCAGTGTGCATTATTTATATTTAATAAATGAAGGATTTAGAAATTTCATTGACCTAAATTTTGGTCATAGTTAAGTTCCATGAACAAATACCCATGTAGAAAGCAAATATAGATATCCATTTAAAAATTGCCGTTAAAATCAAGGGAAGCAATTGTGACAAGATAGATACTCTTTGTATTGAAGAAATTTAACTTATAGTAACTTTGTAAGTATTTCCTGGTAGATTTCCTCTAAACAGCTGCCTCCTGACCCAGTTTAAAATACCATGTAGTCACAACACTGGAATCTATACTTGTTAATGCTTAAGAATTCTTAACATTTAAGAATTTTCATCATCTGGTTAAAGCAGACTCCTTTTGACATTTAACATTTTTAGTAGCATTGACAGTGAATTATTCCTGCTTTCCTTTTGGTTTATAGGTCTTATCCAGCCCATTCCAAGAAACCAGTTTTTTCAGAGTTATTTTAATAATAATTTTGTAAATGAAGCAGATAGACCCTACAAGTGTTTTTACTGTCACCGAGCATATAAAAAATCTTGCCACCTTAAACAACATATCAGGTAAGGTAACATAGATTCAGAGTTGTTAATTTAGTATAATCACAGTGATTTCATGAGCTAGTGACTTCTGGAAGTATTTAGAATTGTGTTTGCTTTTGGTATTTAAAATATCTCATTTGACCCCAAAATATTTATTGGTAATGGATATTTTCATTCTTTAGTATCTTAATTATTTTACCCAGAAATTGCCCCTTAATTTCTTTATACCTCTGTTTGGTACTTGTACTTTGTAGGAAAATCAAAGAAATATTTTGTTTATTTCATTAGTATGTTCTTTATCAGTTTTTGAAGTGTATTTATCACAGTCTAGGTTCATTCTAGGTGCTAGTAACATCAGAAAGAAATTAGGAACTTGGTCATGAGAGGGCGTGTGATAACATGAGAATGAATAGATCCAAGAAGACTTGGGTCCCAGTTTTGTCTCCGCCATATACTGGCAGTGTGGCTTTGGGCAAGTCACTTAACCATCCTGAGTCTTGGCTGCCCTCCTCTGTGAAACGTGGGAAGCTGTGTCTTTGCTGCCTCACCTAAAAAACGTGGCACACGGGTGACATGCTAGGTGAGCGTGCCTTCTGAGTTACAGAGCTCTGTGAAAGTGTAAGAAATGATGTGGTCATTACCGTTTTTACTCTTTTTAGATCACACACTGGTGAGAAACCTTTTAAATGTTCTCAGTGTGGAAGAGGCTTTGTGTCTGCGGGCGTGCTGAAAGCACACGTCCGCACGCACAGCGGGCTGAAGTCGTTCAAGTGCCTCATCTGTAACGGGGCGTTCACCACGGGGGGCAGCCTGCGGCGCCACATGGGCATCCACAACGACCTGCGGCCCTACATGTGCCCCTACTGCCAGAAGACCTTCAAGACCTCGCTCAACTGCAAGAAGCACATGAAGACTCACAGGTAGGCTCCGCTCAGGCTGCGTCACCACTGTATACTCCGCATGGCGTTTAAGAAGTCGCTGTCTCTGATTCCTGTGCTGCTGTCTCAGAGTGAGTGCCCCAGGGAGTTCTGCGTCCCGTCTAAGGGTCTCCTGAGAGCCACAGGCTAAAAGCGGGAACAGGTCATTCTTAACGCACTGAGGTGTCGCACTTTACATACTGCAGTAACCCATGTTGGGATGAAGGTTTGTAATAAGCTCTCTTTTCATGCTGATAGTCAATAATTAGATGAAATGCTAACAGACTGTTTAGTATAATTAGTAGTGAAGATTAAAAAAATATCTTAGTCCACTCTGATTTCTCAGCATGTCATTATCTTATCGGACCGGTAATTATTCCATGTCGATTTATCGCATAAATTCATCCCTGACATCAACTTCTGTTTTTGCTTTGCTGGAGGGCTGGCCCACCTCTAAGTGGGGGTGAGCCAAAAGGGTTCTTGCAGGAATGCCTTTCTGACAACATCTCAAGCTCCTTCAAAAAGTATTTCCATGAAGCCACAGAATTCCATGGTGTAAAGTGTAGAGAAGCTGACCATATCCTAGGCGATTTTGAAAATACAAGAAGTTACTAGGTCTGCCGCAAAAAATACTTAAAATCTGCTTCCCTAGAAGATGACTTCGGAGCAGTATTTTACCCTATGTGTCTGCCAGAGTGTTACCCTCAGCCTCCAGACAGGAAGGTAAATTAACTGTGAGGAACGATTTTTGGCATCATCTACTGGGATAGTCTAAGCACGCTTGACAAAATTGGTGGTTTTCTTACCTGCTGACAGGGCTTAGTGCTGCCTGAGGCCTTGCGGGGGCGAGGAGGGCAGTATCAGGCTAGTGGCCTCTTGGCATTCGGGTCTCCAGTTATTCTTCATGCAGTTTCCTGAGAACTTACCATGTTATCCATGTGCTGGGGAATTCACAAGAGCATACCGTGGGGGACATTTGTCACCATGCAGGGTGATGTGCCTTGGTCTCGTCTGAGAGCCATGCCACATGAGAGGGAATGGCCTTGGCCACAGCCTTGTGTGGTGGCCCTTTAAATAATGTTTTTCTCTGTAAAGAGACCAGTCCTTTACAGTGTGCTTTTGGGGGGTAATTTTGGAAATAAGGGTGTTCAGGCCCTTGTTTATAATTGCTGAGAAAGCAAGTGAGTTATTTTTAATTGGGTCTCTTTTACTAATTGAAGGTGTTACATCAGCCATTGTTCATCCCATGTTGTGCGGAGGAGCACACACCAACATTTATTTTAGGAGGTTGTGTATGGCTTTGAGGTGGCCATCTGACGACCAGTAAGTCTGTGCTATTGAGAGCTGGGGTTGTTCTCCATTATACACTGTGAGCATTTGAATCTGCCTGCAAGCAGAGAAGTAGAGAAGTAGATCCAAAGTTTTATCCCCTTGTTTGAAGTGTTGTGACTTCCCAAGATACCACATACACACATATTAAAGATAAATATAAAAGGTTATCAATTTCACTTATTCAAAGAAACTGAGAAAAGGCTACCACCAGTTACCTCGCCAGGCCCCTTAGGGCATGAGTAGTGGAGAAGATATACAGGCAAACTTAGTTGCAGTGGCTATAATGAAGGTATGACACTATGCTTTCCAGTGCTTTGCTATTTTATCTCACATTTTTGTTCACCTTCCTAATTAGAAGCAGTTGGGAATTGACTATTCTTTGATATCAGAAAATGAAAAAGAAAGAACTAAGAATGAAATCTTGAGTAGTCAGACTCTGAGATGCTGGAATAGAACGTATGACAGAGCTCTTATGGGTCCAAACACTCATGAATTGGATCGTCGTTTGAGATATTTTAAAGTTCTTTGATTCGTTACTGAATGTGTTAGTGTTCATGTTTCTCTTTGATAAAGAGAAAAGGCTGGCGGTGATGACTACACAGCAGGTACGTTTTGTGTGTGTAAATTCTGTCGTTGCAGCCTTTAGGTGAGGAGTGAGGTTGCAGGACATCAGAACGCCCTTTGCTGCGCTGTGTGTTTGGTAATGCAGTGAGTCCTGACATAGTGGGTGATCAGGCTTTGCCTTCCTGAAACACTGCACCAGAGTCGCTTATTGTGAGACACCGCCTCATTTAGCACAATTCTTTTTTGAATACTGTAACTCATTTCAGAAGTTTAGGTGGGGGTTTTACTTTTAAAAACGTGGCATCTCTTTTATATTTGAAACTTTAAAAACTTTCAGCGTGTGTTGTCTCTCACCCTCCCTGTGACCTGTGGCAGCACTTGAAGACCAGAGACATGAACGAGTCTTTTCCTAAGTGATTAGTAGTGTTTAATTTTCAGCCGGACTGCCGTCATGACTTCCGAATGATATGTTTTAGGAATAAAGGGCTTATTTCCTGGAGTCTAAGTTGCATGATCGCAGGAGCCCGTGTAATAACTCCGGGCTGCTCCTGACTCCTGCCTGCTGTTGCCTTTTGGAGGTACGAGCTGGCCCAGCAGCTGCAGCAGCACCAGCAGGCGGCCGCGCTCGGGGACAGCGCCGTGAGCCAGCAGAGCCTGCCCGCTGCCGCGCAGATGCACATGGAGATCGAGAGCGACGCGCTGCCGCCCGCTGCGGAAGCCGTCACGGCACACCCTGAAGCCATTCTGGAGCTGGAGCCCCAGCACGTTCCAGGCCCTGAGGAAGCGGGACTCGCCCAGCCGCTGACGGATCAGCCTTTGGAGGGCGGCGAAGGTAAGTGGTTCAGGATTTTCTCTTGGAGAATCATTCCATGCAGGATTTTGTTAGCCTTTTGTACTCACTCCAGTCCATGCTCTTATTGCATATCTCTGACTTCTTAAATCTCAGTTTACGTTTATATGAGTGTATGTAATACTGCATATTCACAATTCTCTTATTACCCTTTCATCAGATTTTTACTCATGTATTGGCTTTTTAAAGGCAAGATACTTTTTTAAGAACGCAAAACAATCCGACTTCTTGGTAGGAAATTATAAAAATTCTTGAAGCCTTTAACTACAGCAAAAACTACTCTCCTTGGTTTGGTGTAGGTTCCTCTGTTTTTTTTTTTTCCATGGAAGTGTGCAGGTGTGTGTGTTTATGCTGTGTTTGCTCTTTGTATGTATGAGAAAGTTTGTGTGTGTTGTACACACACACCATTCCAGAAATAAGATCTTTCTGAACATACTTTTGTAATCTACTTTTAACCCTTACATATTGACACCTTTTCTCCTTTTCAGTAAGTTAACATCTCTTTGGTCATTGGTTTTGTCTGAAAGTGGGATTACCAGGCTGGGGCAGGGCTGAAAATGGTGACTGGTATGCATCGAGATTAGACCCGTGATCTAGGGCATAAAGCCATACTTTGCTTCATTCAATGATAAAGACTAGTTAGGAGAAAACAAAACAAAACAAAAATGTCCCTGAGCTCCCGACTGTGTGTTTAGTGGCACCATTGGTTTGGATTCCAGCACAGGCATCTTACTTCACCCCAGCTTGCCAAAGCTTACAGTAGTATTTTATGGATATTCCAAAAATTTTTTTTCTAGTATGGATAAGACTATTATACATTTTATCACATGCAAAAAGGTTTAAAATAGTTATTTAAAGTACTACTCTATAGAAGAATGTCTGAATGTTAAGATACATTGTAAAGACTTTAAACAGTATTTTGGAAATGAAAAGATAATGCTTTAACCATAATAGGAGACTTTAACAATTCACTGAAATCTACTTTGGGGCATATTGGTAGTTTTAAAATCTGGTAAGATTGGTAGTTTAAAAACATAACTTCCAAACACATTTATGGTTTTCCCCTTGATTCTGCATTCTTCTCTGTAGACAGGTTTGTGACTCCGCAACAGGCTCTGCAGGGACACATCGACCAGTTTGGGCCGCAGACTCCTCCCCAGCAGCCGTTTGAGCCCGCAGGTTTGTCACAAGGTCAGTGAGGAGACTGTTAAATGACACTTCTAGAGGAGCTGTAGCTTGGCTGGGCTTCATTTTATAGTAGCCATCGGCGTTTCTTTTAAGGCCTTACCAAAATGTATGTTTTCAAAGCAAATATGGTTTTATATGTATTACTTTATCTTTTTATTTTATTTTATTTTTAGTGTTATGTAGATACTATTTCATGGTCTGCTCAGATTTTCTGGAAAGAGGTTTGAACTCTTCTACATATAGCTTTCTAGCCAAGTAAAGGTGTCTGTGTGTGTGTGTGTGGCTACTCTGTGAGCCTGCACTGCAAGGATAAATGTGAAGTGCAGCCTCGGCCACTGGGCAAATCATTTTAGGTCCCATAATTAAAAACTAATTCTGATTCTAATTCAGAAAGTAGAAATGTCTCATCTTTTTGGATTTTTTGTTTTTGTTTTTGTTTTTGTGGATAAAGCCAACTGTTGTCTGCTTTTTTGTTTATCTCTAACATTTCTCATAGAACACAAAATTTTTAACTTATTTCAGGTTTTGCAGTGACAGAAACATACAGTCAACAGAGCCAGTTTCCACCGGTCCAGCAGCTACAGGATTCCAGCACACTCGAATCTCAGGCCCTTTCCACCAGCTTCCACCAGCAGAGCTTACTTGAGGTTCCCAACTCAGACACGATTGGCGTAGTGAGTGTTTATGCTGTTTCAGTCTTTCCTGCAATTATTTAAAATTTGTTTACTTAATACGGCATGCTCACTTCTTGTAACTGGAGGTTGTCACCTCACCTGTGAAAATGTAAATGTGTCGCATCCAGGGCTGTCTTTTTCTGTAAAACACTTTACTTTGACTTAAAGATTTCATTATCTTCAAGTGGTTTTACGTTCTTGGTTTAAAAGCCAGGACTGGTGTTATTGTGTAATGAATCCGAAGAATAGTATGTTGCTTTGAGCTTAAAGATTTTTGTTAGAGGAATCTTAAGGAAATAAGTTGCAATGAAAATAAAATGGATGTTAACATATTAAAAATAGATATTTAAATAAAGCATCATTTAAAAATTGTATCCCTTAGCTGCAAACATTTAAGTTTTTTATTTTGTTTTTTCCATTTTTAGAAATTTTCAGTATTGTTGAAAATGAATGGCCGATCAATTTTCATGTCCTTTTAAAGGCCAGTGTTGGTAGCTTCGTCAGAGTACTAGGCCTGGATCCTGCAGGGAAGCCTTCAGAGATTCTTAGGCACTTGAGGGGCAGGCGCTGAGTGCCCAGAGTGGAGGGTGTGCCACGCCACCAGCTTCCCCTTTACCCTGGGCCTCTGAATCAGACTGTGCAGGCTGGCCCTACAGGCATGTGGTGTCTCCTCTGTGGCTGTGAAGTTCTGTCCTGGGCTGCCCTGAACGTTCTGAGGGTGGCTTCACCGGGGCCAGCCTGGACCTGTCCCCAGGGGTGGAGAGGGTATCATCGTTCTCCTCCCGTGGCACTGGGACAAGAAAGAAGACTGCATTGTGAGAGACTAGGACTTTTAGAAATTCCCCGTCAGTGAAGAGTAGAGCAGATGAAGGGGCAGTCGCTTAAGATGCATAAAGAATGTGGAAAGTTGAATTTCATGGTTGAGTCTTCTTTATATTAACGTGTGTTAATAAAGTAAAACTTAATAAAATCTGTGGAAATGACTTCTGTTATTGCTCTAGCACGAATGATGGCAATGGAGTATTTAGGTTTTCCCCTTAAGTTTGTATAGATGGAGGTTCATATCTTCAGTTGTTAGCTGTTTTTGTTTTTGAGTTTGTTTTGTTTTGGATTTGTTTATAGATATTCACATAGTTTGCTTTATCCTTGTTTTGTGATTTTAGACCACTCGTTTGATTCAAGAGTCATCCCCGGAGGAGCTGGAGCTGCAGACTCAGCGCCCTCAGTTCCTGGAGGAGGGCGGGGAGCAGAGCCGGCGCTCTTACAGGTCGCCACCTGCACGCGGCTGGGTCTGTGGTGGCGCAGCACAGCCGAGTGCTGATTGTATGCCTTTCTCTGTTCCGTTTGCTCTGTAATTCATTTCCTCCAAAGCTCCCTGGAAGAGGTACACTTTGTCCGCTCTTACAGATAAAGGATTCGAGACAGAGGAAAACCTGCTAGAATGCACCACTGACAGGGCAGGCCAAGGTCTGAAAGCGGCGGTCTTTCTTAGTGCGTTAGCACTGGTTGTCCGTAGCTTCCTGTCACCACTATTAATTCCTTACAATCACACTTTCAGAGTAACATATCTATATTGTGCTTTTTTGTCTAGGACTCCAAATATGCTTTATTTAAAAACAGTTGACATGCACACGGTCTCCATGGCCGCAGAGCTCGTTTATTTGTTCATCCTTCAGCAGCATGTTTGTATGGAGCGTCTTCAGTGTGCGTGTGCGTGTGCGCGGTGTTCACAAGGGAGCAAGTGAGGCAAAGAGCTGCCCCAGCTCCAGCCACAGCCGAAGTGCACAGGGGATGGAGTGAATGCAGTGTTAGGAAAGCAAATGCGAGTGTCTGGGTAATAAGAATGATGGGTTTTGTCTTTATAGAAATAGTCTTGGCCTTATACTATTTTAATATTTTTGTTATTTTCTTAAATACTTTCTAAACTCTTAAATTTTTTCCAGAGCCATTCAGCACAAAAATAAGTCTCATTATAGTCAGCCTTAAAAATGATGAGCGGGCGGTGCAACAGTGGCTCAGCGGCAGAATTCTCGCCCGCCATGCTGGAGACCTGGGTTCGATTCCTGGTGCCTGCCCATGCAAAAAAAAGAGATGAGGGACCTTACCTCAAATGAATGGTCTTAAGATTTTTGGAAATGGATAGCAGTTTTTTAAATAGTATTAAGCACGTGATTTTTGAAAGGCCTAGTAACTCCTTTGTTTCAGTTACATGGGATTTGTTTGCATACTAGATCTTAAGTTCCATGAAGGTAGTCTTATGCATTAGGTTCTTTAGTCTTAGAGAGGTAGTATCCTGAGAGCTTCATGAATGTGCAAATTCAAAAATGTAGTAGAGAGGTAGTTTTTATTTGAGGACCTGTGGATCCTTGGGGTATGTGCATAGATGGCCTTTGGATTCTGGAGACCCTCCTGGTAGTTTGTTCATTTTTACATTTATTCCACAAATAATCTGTTTACAATGTTTAGTTTGGGATTTTGCATGGGTATTTTTACATGGGATTGATCAAATGTTTTCTCAGATTCCTTGGTGACTCTGATCTAGCATTACTGGGCTTCTAGCTTTGCATCGTTCATTCATTCACTCATTCGTTCAATACGTAAGGTCCTGTTATGTGCCAAGCTCCAGGGTTATATTGGAGAACAAAACAGAAAAAAAATCTCAGCCTTCATGGTGTTTATGTTCTAGTAGGAAGAGACAGTAAGTTGACTACATAGTAAGTCACATGTCAGCATGAGCCATGGAGAACGATGAAGCAGGGTGGAGGGATACTGATGCCACCAGCATTTGTGCAGGCAGAGGAGTGTTTGGGGGGGAAAGCAGGCATCACCTTGTGGACAGAGCGTGGTCCTTGTGTGGGGAGAGTTGGCAGGAGGGAGGCCAGTTGGTTTGGCTGAGCCGAGCAGGAAGTGGTGCTCTGAGAATAGACACTTTCTCCCTAGGACTGCCAGGGGCTTTTGTTGCTCGTGGTTGTTGTTGGTTAGTAAATGTGTACCTACTTTGAAAAGTTTGTTTTCCTTATTAGAGATCCTTTTCCCAGTAAACTTGAAATGATTTAATGGTATTCAGTTCTGCAACTGAATTTTTTACCACTGTAGGCCAGAATCAATCTCAATTTCATGCATGGATTATCTTTCTAAAATCACTTGTTGATTTTAGTTGGTTTGCTTTTATATTTCTAATAGAGAGCTCATTAAACTACATTTATACAATTAGAGTGAAATTTCAAATGTATCTGCAAGTTAGTCAGCAGTTAGTCTAGTTGCCTACGTGCAACCACCTGGTCTAGATGCAGAGATTATAGTTCAGGGACTGACTGACTTGCCACCAGAGGCTAAAATTTGGAAATTGTAAAAATAAGGAGATACTGATGGAATAAGCTTTATAACTCTTCTTTTTAAAATTTTTAATACTTGAATAGTCATTTTGAAATTTACAATTATTTTCAACTATAAAGTAATTTAAATGTATTCAGTTACAACTTGGAGAAAATGATACCGTGTGTTTATATATTATTCAAAATACGAGTTGACATGTCCACTTGTTGAGCAGATGCAGGTGGTGATACCGACCCTGAGATAACGGAAGACTTCGGAGTGATGTATGACTTAGTAAAGAAAACACATAATACGTTTTCTTCCTGTTACGTTTACAGAAAGTTTCTAATTAATCAGTATTGTGCCTGCTCAGGAGCTATTACAGCATTTATTAATTTTGAACTAATAAAATATATTTAAGACTACAGATACTCAGCATAATTTGATTTAACAAATTAGTATTACTAATATATACTCTCTTTTAAATGTTGGAAAGCATACCTAGTTTTTGTAACAGTTATGCTTAATTGTTGAGTAATGATCATTATTGAAGTTTGCTTGCTTTTTTCCCTCTTCTCAGATGTTATACTTGTATTTAGGATCTAAGTTAATATAGGCTGAAGGTCTTCATATTGTGTTTATAGATGTGACTATTGCAACAAAGGTTTTAAGAAATCCAGCCACTTGAAGCAGCACGTCCGGTCGCACACTGGTGAGAAGCCCTATAAGTGCAAGCTCTGTGGGCGTGGGTTTGTTTCCTCAGGGGTTCTGAAGTCCCACGAGAAGACGCACACAGGTAATTGCCAGCTTTGCACCTTGAGGTTGTGCGTTTAAAGTACAAGTCAGTGGTTTTTGTAGTTTCATAGACTTGTGCACCCTCATCACAACCTAATTATTTTAGAACACTTCATTACCCGAAAAAGAAACCTTGTACCCATCAGCGCTCCCGCCCCCCCCAGTGCCTCCAGCCCTGGCAGCCGTTAATCAATTTGTAGATTAGCGTATTCTGGGCACTGCATATAAATGACATCTTATGCTACTTGGTATTTTGCGACTGGCTTCTTTCACTCAGCGAACCATTGTCAGGCGTCATCTGTGTCCTGGCATGGATCAGAGCTGCCCTGCCTTTCGTGGCTGGATGGTACATTGTACGGCTGGACCATAATTTTAAATTTATCCATTCAACATTGGTAGATATTGGGAAGTTACTATTTTTTTACCTATTAGGAATAATGCTACTATAAACACTTGTGTGTTTTTATGTGAGCACCTGTTTTCAGTTCTTTGGGGTATGTGCATAATTACTGGCTCATATGGTAACCATGCTTAACCTTTGGAGTTGCTGCCAGACTGTTTCCAAAGCGGCTGTACCATTTTATATTCCCAACAGTGTATATGATATAGGAGGGTTCCAATTTCTCCACATCCTTGGGATTATCTTAGTTTTTTATTATAGCCATCCTAGTGGGTGGGATATGTGATTTCTTTGTGGTTTAGATTTTCATTACCCTGATGACTTACGAGTTGAGCCTCTTTTCAGGTACTTATCATCCATTTTTGTATCTTCTTGGAAGAGGTATCCGTTAGATCCTCTGCCCATTTTAAAAATTGAGTTGTCTTTTTATTAATGAGTTGTAAGAATTCTTTATAGAGTCAAGATATGTCTCTTATCATTTAAATAATATGCAGATAGTGCTCCCATTTCTGTCAAATGTCTTTCCCCTTTATTGATGGTATCTTTTGAAGTACAATAGTTTTTACCTTTGATGAAGTCCTATTTATCAGTATTTGCTTTGGTTGCTTGTGCTTTTGTTATCATATCTAAGAAGACTTTGTCTCATGGCAAGGTCATGAAGGTTTACTCCTATGTTTTCTTCTAAGAGTTTCATGGTTTTAACTCTTATATTTAGGTCTGTGATCCACGTTAAGTTTAATTTTCTTTGTGGTGTCCATAAAGAAAAACTAGTGGTCCACCTTTATTCTTTGCATATGATTATTCACTTGTCCCAGTACTGTGTCTTGAAAATAGTGTTTTTTTCCCACTGACTTGTTTTGACACCAGTGTCAGAAATCAGTTGACCATACGTGTGAAGGTTGCGTTCTGGACTGTCAGTTCTGTTCCACTGGTCTGTCAATCTGTCCTTTTGCCAGGACCACACTGCCTTGATTAGTAAGTTTTGGAATCGGGAAGTGAGAGTCCTGTCACTTGGTTCTCCCTATGGGAGAGTGTTCTGGCTTTCCTGGGTCCTTGCATCTCCATGTGAATGTTAGCATCAGCGTGTCGGTTTCGGGGTGGGGACAGGGGATAAACAGCAGGGATTTCAGTGGGGATTGTGTTGGCTCTGTGGATCCATTTGGGGGGAATTGCCACCTTTACAGTATTAAGTCTTCTGATCCACAAACACAGGAAGTCTTTCCATTGGTTTAGATCTTCTTTAATTTCTTCCAACTAGGTTTTGTCATTTTCAGCATGTAACTTCTGTGTTTCTTTTTTTAAATTTATTCCCGAGGGGTTTATTCCTTTGGATGTTGTGGTAAATGGAATTGCTTATTTCATTTCCATTTCCAATGATTGTTCATTGCTAGTATATAGAAATAAGTTGTTTTTTTGCATCTTGATCATTTAACTGTCGACATTGTTGAACTCATTTTTTAGTTCTGAGTTTCTTAGTAGATTGCTTAGAATTTTCTGTGTGCAAGATGGTGGCACGTGCCTGATGTTAGCACAGGCACTCCAGCTTTCTGACTCTCGCTTTTTGTGTGCTGCGTCTTTGTCCATCACTTTGTCTTCAATGTATTCATATCTTTGAATCTCAAGCACGTGTCTCTTAGATTAGACCATGTATAGTTAGTTGTTTCTTGCTTTTTTATCCAGACTGACACTCTTTGTCATTTGATTGGATTGCATTCAGTCCATTCATATTATCATTGAGAAAATTAGATTTCCATCTCCCATTTTCCTTCTTGTTTTCTATATGTCTCAAATCTTTTTTGTTCCTCTGTTTTTCCTTTGCTGCTTTCTTTTGTGCTGTTAATAATTTTCTAGCATAACATTTAAATTCCTTCAATAATTTTTATTTACTATATTTTTTATTTTATGCTTGCTCTAGAGCTTACCATATACATCCTAAGTTATCAGAATGTACTTCAGATGTATAGCAATTAATTCCATTGAGTTGTAGAAAGTTGCTCCTGTATAGCTGTGTCTCCTCTTTTCTTTTTTGTGCTATTATTGTTATGGATTATTTTGTTAGTCTTCTTATCGTTCTCTTCATTTATTACTGGAGATTCACGTTAAGGCCTGCTGTCATTTCCTGTTCCAACCCCTGCCTCCTGTTGGGTTGTTAGTGGCACATATAGTACATTTCTGTGTGTGGGACTGGCCCACCCCTACCATTACATACATATTGCCTTATCTAATGGCTACTTAAGTTAGTTAAGAAAAGAAAGGAGAAAAAATAGTCACATCTTTTGTGTCTTATAATTATGTAATTACTACCTTGGTGCTGTTTGTTTTTTCATAAGAATTCGTTAAGTGTCACATGTTTATTGAGAAATGTCTTTAAATCCATATGTTCTTTTAAAATTAGTTATCTTATTGACTTGTATATAGTCTGAATACTTGATCCTTATTTGCTTACAATTAAATATATTTTTAATTTTTTCAATATATTTAGTATGTTAATACTAACATTTTCAGTGTATTTAGTATGTTTATAAATATCTATGTAAATGTTTATTTGAAAATAAATCGGTACTGCCTAAAAACAAGGAAACAAAGGTTTTATGGACCAGTCCTTTGGTTGGAGGTGGCAGGGTGGGCAGAGGGCAGCCAGTGTGGTGCTTTGAAGCCAGTGGGGTGCTTTGAAGGCCATGCTAAGGAGAGAGCGAGAAACATGTACAACATTTACAAAGAAGATAGCTTTGTGCTTTAGAAAGTCAGTGATGGCCCCTTTGACAGGGCCAGGAAGAAGTAGCCTCGCTCTGTGCTCCAGAGGAAAGAGGACCTTTTCTGTAGGGCTCTTCTCAAAGATAAAGCTGTAGAGAGCCTTTTTGGACTGGTCCTAAGAGCCTTAACTACATCATTTGATGTGTAAATGAAAAAAAAAATGGATTTGAGAAAAACATTTGTGATGTAGAATCCACAAAACATTTTGCCAGTTTAAAGAAAAGACCGATGGGCAGGGAAGACTTGACCCTTATTTTGAGAGCATTCTTGTTACAGACAGTTAATTTTGCTAGAGAATGTGCTAAGACAAGCCATGCCAGTTTCCCTGTTCTTAAAACAATTCAGTTCCTAAAAATAGGGGACTATAGCCATTAAGCCATTAAGCAGTCTTTTGTTTTGTAGTTTATTGAACATGTCTTTGCTGGAGAGTGCTTGTGAATTCAGGTATTGAAATGGGGCTCTCTTGCCTCTGTTTGCCTTGTGTCCGTGGTGCAGGAGTAAAAGCCTTTAGCTGTGGCCTCTGCAATGCCTCTTTCACTACCAACGGTAGCCGCACGCGGCACATGGCGACCCACGTGGGCATGCGGCCTTACAAGTGCCCGTTCTGCGAGGAGAGCTTCCGGACCACCGTCCACTGCAAGAAGCACATGAAGAAGCACCAGGCAGTGCCGCCTGCTGTGCCAGCCCCCGGGGAGGCGGGAGGAGGAGGTAATGCCGGTTTAAGGTTTATTAAACCATGCTAACGTAGTAGGAAATTCATCTGCAGATCACTTTGTAGAGGTCATTTTGGCTCTGCACAGCTAAAGCTCAGCAGCCCCCTGAATTTTTTTAAATGTGTTTCATCTTCTTCTTATGAAAGCCATTTGTGCTCTTTGAAAAGAAGAATCAGAGTTGCACAAAGAAGAAAGCGTCTACTCTTCCTGCTCACCACACCCGAAAACATAAGCTTCCTTCCGTAGCAACACCACATGCAGGGATGGTTTCATGGTCTTACTAAAATGTGAAATCATGTTATTAATATTGTTCCCTTCACTTAAGAAGTTCATTGTGCATATGTTTGATGTCAGTAGGCACCGATGGTGTAGTGCTCCTTGCTCGGAGATGTTACCATACTAATCCTCTGATTTCCTGTTGGTGGGAATTTAGAGTCCTTCATTGTAATAACAAGAGCTAGCATGTATGGACTAATTAAATATTTGACAAAATCTGTACTATTCATTTATATTATTTCATTTAACTATAAAGTTTGAGAGATTAATCTCCTTTTGTACATGAACCTACTAAAATTAGATCAGTAAATTTGCCCAACTCTCATGCTGAGGAAGTCAGTAACTCTAACGTTGTTATTTTGTGGTGATAACTTTTTTTTTTTCAACATTCAGTGAGCGTGGTTGGAAGACTGTTCTAGGAAGAGGGTGTGGTTATACTTTTTGTACTTATCAGAGGACTGATTTATTTTTAGTAAATCCCTAGACTTGAAGCTACAGGCTTAAGAATATATGCATTTTATATTCTGAAATATGATGCCGGTGCATAGAATTTTAGCTTCTTCTAGTCAGTATTATTTGCACACACCTTTGTCTGTCCTTTTGGGGCTTTCCTCCTCCAGTATTGGTTCCAGTCCCGAATCATGGTTTGTTCTTAATTGCCATTGCTTCTGAAGTCACTCTTTATGTCCCCCTTAATTGTGAACATATACGCAACATAAGCTTTCCCATCTCATCCCCTCCCAAGTGTACCATTTCAGGGAGGTTAATCATGTTCCCACTGTCCCACTATCCCACTACCCCACTACCATCTGCTGCCAGAACTTTACCATTTCCCCACAAAGAAACCATGCGCGCATTATCCATTAACCCGCTGTGTCTCCCTCTGCCCGTCCATGGTAGCCTGCAGCCTACTTTCTGTCTTGATGGATTGCACACTCTTGTTATTTCATGTAAGGGTGGTCTTAGAATACTTGTCCCTTTGTGTCTGGCTGTTTTCACTCACATGGCATCCTCAGGGATGATTCATGCTGTGGCATGTGTCAGAACTGTACGAGTTTGGTTTCAGTGACTGTTCCTTTTGCTATTTACTTCTGTTGAATTTTTAAAAACTTTTTAGTTATCTTTATAAGTGTCCTCTCTCTTCCAGCTAAGTTTTTTTTATCTTCTCTGTTATATTTTAATAGCAGCTTATTCTTGTTTTTACTGAGAAAATAAACATATGTGTTTGTATGTATGTAAGTTCTTTTTTCTCCCATATAATAATTCTTTAATTGGGGGCTATTTACTGATTAATCAAAATAGTCTCTCTCATGGGCTGCTGATCTTCATTATCGGATGATAACTAACTTTTTCCCTATATTGATAAATGAATACCTGGATTAATGAATACTGATAGTTTGTGTGGAGACTCACAGTTCCACAGCTCTCCATTGAACACATATTAATCGATAAAAGCAGATCTCTTTGATGCACAGAAGTCATAGTTGACAGATTAATCATTCATAAAATACAGAGTTCCCATGCACCACCCTAGTGTCCCTGCGTTAGCGTTGTCCGTTTTAGAGTGATGGAGGAAGGGACGGCATTATAATTAAGTGCTACTCACTAAGGATCGGGACTCACGCTAGCAGAGTCGATCTTCACTAGTCGTCTCTTTCTCGTGCCCGTGGTCAGCCCAGAGGCCTCCCATCAGTCAGCAGGCACATCTCTTCCCAGCGATCCTGCCTAATTTCTTAACTGAGTGGTAGTGAAAAAAGAACTCTTTACCATCCTAAATGTATCTTAGTTGAGTTACTGATGTCAACCTTCCATACTTAGTTTGTATTTACCTGTTCTGTTAAAATTAAACTGTTCTTAGAATTTTGATCCTTTTTATGTTTTATTTAGATATATGCATGGACGAAGAGGAAGAAAATTCTGAAAGAAATGCATCTAGAAAATCCCGTCCTGAGGTCATTACTTTTACAGAGGAAGAAACAGCAGAATTAGCCAAAATTAGGCCAAGGGAAAGTGCTACAGTATCAGAAAAAGTTCTTGTCCAGTCTGCAGCAGAAAAGGACCGTATTAGTGAGATGAAAGATAAACAAGCTGAACTGGAAGCAGAGCCAAAGTATGCCAACTGTTGTACCTATTGTCCCAAAAGCTTTAAAAAGCCCAGTGACTTAGTAAGGTAAGACATTGCTGACATTTTTCTCAGGTTGTCTGCTCTGAAAATAGATTCTGTGTATTCCTGTAATAATTCACATTGCACCAAGAGAAGCAACTGTCTAAATCTGATTCTACTTTTATGGTTAGTCATCACTTAGTATATGGTTATTAGCTTGTATCATTCTTTTTTTTAAAAAAAACTTTTTTATCATCTAATATAATATATATACAAAGCAAAGAAAGAAAGAAACAGTAACTTTCAAAGTACTCTTCAACTAGTGGTTACAGAACAGATCTCAAGTTTCTCATGGGCTACCATTCCATCATCTCAATTTTTTTCTTCTAGCTACTCCATAACATTGGAGGCTAGAAGGAATATATACTTTTTAATCATCACAATCGACTTTTTTTTTCTTTTTTGTGAAAAAGAAAATATACAAAAAAAGCAATGAATTTCAAAGCACATCGCAACAATTAGTTGCAGAATAGATTTCAGAGTAGGGTACAGGTTATAATTGCACAACTTTAGGTTTTTATTTCTAGCTGCTCTAAGATACTGGAGACTAAAAGAAATATCTATATAATAATTTAGCAATCATACTCATTTGTTAAATCGTACTTTCTCTGTATAACTCCACCATCACCTTTGGTCTTTCTCCCATTCTTTAGGGGTATTTGGGCTGTGCCCATTATAATGTTTTCATGTTGGAAAGGGCTGTCGATAATATGGGATAGGGGGATGGAACTGTTGATGTTCTGAAGAGGCTGGCCCTTCTAGGTTTCAGGACTTATCTTGTCCAGGGAACCATCTGGAGGTTATAGGTTTCTGAAAAGTTACCCTAGTGAATAGAACCTTTATAGAATCTTATATATCACCCTAGGTGCTCTTAAGATTTGCTGGAATGGTTTTGGTGGGGGTTTGGCAAGTTATGATGGGTAACGATGTCTAACTGAAGCTTGCATAAGAGTGACCTCCAGAGTAGCCTCTTGACTCTTTTTGAACTCTCTCAGCAACTGATACTTATTTCTTACACTTCTTTTTCCCCTTTTGGTCAGGATGGCATTGTTGATCTCACAGTGCCAGGGCCAGTCTCATCCCTGGGAGTCATCTACCATGCCACCAGGGAGACTTTCACCCCTGGAGTTCATGTCCCACGAAAAGGGGTGGGCAATGAGTTCACTTGCAGAGTTGGGCTTAGAGAGAGTGAGGCCACATCTGAGCAACAAAAGAGTCCACCAGAAGAACTCTTAAGCTTACCTATAGGTAGGCTAAGCTTTTTCACTACATGCATAAGCTTCACAAGAGCAAGCCTCAAGAACAAGGCCTTGGCCTATTAGTTGGGGTGCCCTTAATATTTGACACAGTTTTAGATGTTTACCTGGTGGTAAAGTTTAATAGCTCCATAATTTTTCTCCCATCCTTCTAGGGATTTTGTCAATACTTTATGATTATGTGCTTAATATATTCTGGCTCTGTGTTTGGATTGCTTTAATGATCTCTCCAGACAGTTTGAGTTAGATTTTGTGCTATAGAAAATTTAGGTTCTGGATAAAACAAACCTTTCTTCTTTGGTCTCAGAGAGTAGATGAGGTTCTAAAATATAGACAATGTCTTCATTACCCCTGTATCCTGAATTACCTTAATCCCTATCTAATCAGCTTTGCTTTTATCTCTAGATACCGGTTATAAATATATAAAGCAGACTCTCAAAATCTAGAAATAGTAGTTACCACTGTGGACTAAATGTGCCTGCTGTAAGAGCTTACAGTCTAGGCCCGTTTTCTTATAAGCGTTTTCTAAATGAGACCATACAATAATTGCTCTTGTTTCTGGCTTATTTTGTCTTACCAAATATCCCAAAGGTTCATTCACAATGTTGCATGCCTCACAGCTTTGTTACTTTTCGTAGCAGCACAATATTCAATATTCAATCATATGTATACACCGTAGTTCGCCAATCTAATTCTCAGTGCGTACTTCAGCTATCTCCGTTAATTAGGCATCATGTATAATGTCTAAAGTCCACAGTCCATCAACCCTCTCAATTTTAGATAAATTCGTTGTTCCCAAGAGAAAAATAACCAGAAATACACCCTCACCAAACAGAAAATCTAAACCTCCCCTTAACTTTTGTCCTTCCCCACATTATTTACGCAGGTATTGCTGTAGTACTATTGATGTTTTCCTATTAAACATACCCATAGCATGCAATAGAAGTTCTTGCCCTAACCCCTGAACTTACCTACTCTTTGTACAAGATTCATACCTTTGAGGTAGTTCATGCAAGAATATATTGATATTTGTAATATTAATCAGTGGGACACATGGGTCTATACAACCACTTTCAATCATGTTCACCTTCAATATGGTAATGTTACTTATAGACCCACTAGTGAACCGCCTTCTCTTCTGACTATTCCCTTACATTTGAGTTCAACCTCATTAGCTCACCATTCACCATCTCTAGCTGCCATGTATCTCTCGATCCCCTATGTTCTATAGTATAAGCCTCTGATTTTACCTTTACCGTGGTCATAAAAGTGGAGTCATTTAGTATCTATCCATTTCTGTCTGGCTGATTTCACTCAGCATTATGTCCTCAAGGCTCATCCATCTTATCATGTGTTTTAGGACGCCATTTTGTCTTATTGCTGCATAATATTTCATCATATGTTAGACCACATTTTGTTAATCCACTTGCCTGTTAATGGGCACTTTTGGTGATTGTGAATAATGCTGCTGTGAACATCAGTGTGTAAATGTCTGTTTGTGTCAATGCTTTCGGCTGTTCTGGGTATATACCAAGTTGTGCTATTGTCGGGTCATAGGGCAACTTGATATTTAGTTTTCTAAGGAACCGCCGAACTGTCTTCCATAGCAGCTATACCATTATACATTCCCTCCAGCCGTGCATAAGTGCCCCAACTTCTCCACATCCTCGCCAACATTTATAGTGTCCTGTTCAGTAGCAACCATCCTTATAGATGTGAGGTTGTATCGCATTGTAGTCTTTATCTGCATTTCCCTTACAGCTAATGAAAATGAGCATCTCTTTATGTGCTTTTTAGCTATCTGTATTTGCTCTTCAGAAAAATGCCTATTCATGTCTTTAGCCCATTTTATAATTGAGTTGTTGGTTCTTTTGTTGTTGAGTTGTATGATTTCTTTATGTATATTTCTTTATGTTTGAGGATATCAAACCTTTGATGTGTGATTTCCAAATATTTTCTCCCATTGATTTGGCTGCCTCTTCACCTTTTTGACAACGTCGTCTGAGTGCAAAAGCTTTTGATTTTGAGGAGTTCCCATTTGCCTGTTTTTTCTTTTGTTGGTTGTGCTTTGAGTGTAAAGTTTAGGTAGATAACTCCCATTATTAAGTCTTAAAGATGTTTCCCTACATTTTCTTCTAGAAGCCTTATGGTGCTAGTTGTTGAATTTAGGTGTTTGATCTCCTTTAGGTTAATGTTTGTATAGGGTGTAACGTAAGGGTCCTCTTTCATTCTTTGCCTGTTGATATCCAGTTCTCCCATGCCCATTTATTGAAAAAATTATTTTGTCCCAGTTCAGTGAATTTGGGAGCCTTGTCAAAAATCTGTTGAGCATAGATTTTGATGCTCTATTTTTGCACTCTCAATTCGATTCCATTGGTCAATACTTCTTTGTGCCTACTGTGCTGTTTTGACCAGTGTGGCTTTATAATAAGTTTAAAAATGAGGAAGTGTTAATCTTCCCACTTTGTTCTTCTTTTGTAGAATGCTTTTTAGCTATTCAGGGTCTCTTTCCCTTCCAGATGAATTTGGTAACTAGCTTTTCCTAGTCTTCAAAGTAGGTTGTTGGAATTGTGATTGGTACTGCATTGAGTCTGAAGATCAATTTGGGTATAACTGACATCTTAACTATATTTAACCTTCCTATCCATGAGCAGGAGATGTCTTTCCACCTATTTAGATCTTCTTTTATTTCTTGTAGCAGTGTTATATAGTTTTCTGCGTATAAGTCCTTTATGTCCCTAGTTAAGTTCATTCCTAGGTACTTGATTCTTTTAGTTGCTATTTTGAATGGAATTTTTTTCTTAATTGACTCACCAGTTAGGTCATTGTTTTGTGTATAGAAATGTTACTGATTTTTACACATTAATTTTATATACCGCTGCCTTGCTGTATTTGTTTATTAGTGCATGTAACTTTGTTAGAGATTTTTCAGGATTTTCCAAGTATAGTATCATGTCATCTGCAAATAATGAAAGTTTTACTTCATCCTTTCCAAAGTGAATGCCTTTTCTTTCTTTTTTCTGCCTGATTACTCTTGCTAGAACTTCTAGTACAGTGTTGAATAATAGTGGTGACAGAGGGCCTCCTTGTCCCCTTCCCAATTTTAGGAGGAAAGCTTCAAGTCTCTCTCCATTGAGTATGATGCTGGCCATTGGTTTGTCATGTATGCCCTTTGTCATAATGAGGAAGCTACCTTTGATTCCTACCTTTTGAACTGTTTCTATCATAAATGATGTTGAATTTTATCTAATGCTTTTTCAGCATCAGTCAAGATTATCGTGTGATTTTTCCCTCTCAATTTGTTAATATGCTGTGTTATGTTAATTGCTTTTCTTCTATTGAACCATCCTTGCATTCCTGTTATAATCTGCACTTAGTCATGGTGTATAATTCTTTTAATGTGTTGTTGGATTCAATTTGCAAATATTTTGTTGAGAATTTTTGCATCTATATTCATTAGGGAGATTGGCCTGTAGTTTTCCTTTCTTATAACATCTTTACCCAGTTTTCATATTAAAGTGAAGTTAGCTTCATAAAATGAGTTAGGTAATGTCCCTTTTTCCTCATTTCTTTGGAAAAGTTTTGGCAGGGTTGGTGCTAGTTCTTTTTGGAATGTTTGATAAAATTCCCCTGTGAAACCACACTGATTGAATCTCTTTATTGGTGATTGGTTTGTTGAGATCTTCTGTTTCTTCTTGAGTTAGTGTAGCTTGTTCGTGTATCTCCAGGAATGTGTCCATTTCATGTAAGTTGTCTAGTTTGTTGGCGTATGGTTGTTCATTATATCCTCTAATGAATTTTTAAAAATTTCTCCAGGATCTGTGGTAATGAAACCCCCCCCCCATTTCTGTTTGTATCCTCTCTCTTTTTTTCTTTGTCAGCCTTGCTAGTGCACATTGATTTTATTGATTTTTCTCAAAGAACCAACTTTTGGTTTTATTGATTCTTCCTATTGTTTTTTTGTTTCCCCATTCATTTAACTCTGCTTTAATCGTTGTTATTTATCTTCTTCTATTTCCTTTGGGGTTAGTTTGCTGTTCTTTCTCATGTTCCTCCAGGTGAACAGTTAATTCCTCAATTTTTGTTCTTTCTTCTTTTTTAATATAGGCATTGAGGGTACTAAATTTCCCTCCCAGCACAGCCTTTGCCACATCCTATAAGTTCTGATACCGTGTATGCTCATTTTCATTTTTCTCCAAATAGCTACCAATTTCTTTAGCACTTTCTTCTTTGACCCACTGGTTGTTTAAGAGTGAGTTGTTTAATCTCCATATATTTGTGAAAGTTCTCATTCTTTGGTGATTATCGATTCCTAGTTTTATTCCAAGGTGATCAGAGAAAGTGCTGTCATTAATATCAATGTTATAAGTTTATAAAGACTAGTTTTGTGCCCCAACATATGATCTGTTCTGGAGAATATTCCATGAGCACTAGAGAAGAATGTATATTCTGGTGTTTTGGGGTATAATGACCCATATTTGTCTGTTAGGTCTAATTCATTTATCAAATTGTTTAACTTCTCTATTTCCTAGTTGATCCTCTGTCTGGTTGTTCTGTCTATAGAGGAGAGTGGTGTATTGAAGTCTCCTACTATTATTGTTGAAACCCTCTATCGCTCCCTTCAGTTTTGTCATGTTTGTCTCATGTACTTTGGAGCTCCTTGATTGGGAGCATAAACATTGATGATTGTTATTTCTTCTTAGTGAATTGCCCCTTTTATTAATATATAATGTCCTTCTTTGTCTCTTATAATGACTTTATATTTAAAGTCTGTTTTGTCCGATATTAGGAATATATTTACTCCTGCTTTAGTTTGGTTACAGCTTGTGTGGAACATGTTTTTCTATCCTTTTGCTTTCAGTCTATTTGCATCCTTATGTCTAAGATTAGTCTCTTGTATGCAGCATATAGCTCATTATATTTCTTAATCCATTCTGCCAATGTGTATCTTTTAACTGGTAAGTTTAGTCCGCTAACATTTCAAAGTTATTACTGTAAAGGCATTTCTTGAATCCACCATTTTATCCTTCGGATTTTAATTGTCGGATCTATATATTCTTTTCCCTCTTTCTCTTTTTATCCTTTAAGTTACCCTTACTGGTATTCAATTCTGTGCCCTCCTCCAGACCTTCCTCTCCTGTCTTTGTTTTTTTTTTTCAGCCAGCAAAACTCCTTTTAGTATTTCTTGTAGGACCAGTCTCTTGTGAAATTCTTTCAGCATTTGTTTTGTCTGTGAAAATTTTAATCTCTCCCTCAGTTTTTTTTTAATTATAAAGCAAACATTTATTTATTATGTCAGGCCTTGTTAATCATTTTACACATAATTTTACATGTAACAGATCACAGTTTTGACTTACGTAATGGTACCTGAGTTTCCCTCAGTTTTGGTGGACAATTTGGCTGGGTATAGAATCTGTGGCTAGAAGTCTTTCTCCTTCAGGATCTTAAATATGTCATACCACTGCCTTCTCACCTCCATGGTGCTAGTTGGTAGTTTGAACTCAGTCTTATGTGGTTTCCCTTGTATGTAGTAAATTGTTTTTCTCGTGCTGCTTTCAGGATTTTCTTTTTCTCTTCAGCATTTGACATACTGTTTAGTATGTGTCTTGGGGAAGGCCTATTTGTATTTATTCTGTTTGGAGTTTGTTGAGCTTCTTTGACTTGTATATTTATATCCTTTATAAGGGTTGGGAAGTTTTCCCCGATTATATCCTCAACTGCTCTTCCTAGCCTTTTACTCTTCTCTTCTGGGACTCTGATGATTCTTACATTTTTGCACTGTTTTGTTCATCATTTCCCTGAGATCCAATTCAGATTTTTCCATCTTTTTTTGCCATTTGCTCTTTTGAGTGTTTGAAATCATTTGTCCCGACCTCTAGTTTGCTTTGTCTTTCTTCTGCCTCTTTAAATCTCCTGTTCTCTGTCTTTAGTATATTTTTGATTTGGTCTACAGCATCTTTAATTTCTATGATATCTGCTGTTGTTCTGTTTATTCTTTCAAATTCCTCTTTATGCTCTTCTAGTGTCTTCTTGAACTCCTTTATGTCATTAGACATCCCACTGATTTTATTTAATAGAACATCTTTTTATTTATATGAACATCTTTGATTAATTCTTCCCAAGTCTGTGTCTCCTCCGGTGTTTTCTTTTCTTTTTTTTTTTTTTAA
>PVIY010024347.1:0-31336 GCA_004026745.1 Myrmecophaga tridactyla | reverse complement strand
CCGATTCAACCTATCTGGGTTGGGGCCCAAGAGTCTGCATTTCTAAGACGCTCCCCATTGAGGCTGATGCTTCTGGGCCCCCAGAAACACATCTGGGTAATGAGATTCTAAAAGAAACCTCTCAGATCCCAGCTACTTCTCCCTCCACTGCTCTGACAAACCTGAGAGTCACCTGGGGGTGATAACAAAGTGTTGGGATAGAACAAAACGTACCCCCCGCAAGCCTGCCAAGTGTGGGCCTGTGTTAAGCCCAGGCTCCAAAGCACCTCCCTCCCCGCAATGGGGCAGATCACAAGAAGCAGAAGAGCTGGGGGAGAGCGGGCACTGGGCAGTTGTCATAAATAGCAAACCATGGGCTCTCAGTAGCTCCCGCTGCCTAACTTGGGCCCCATCTGGTGCCAGAACAAAAGCAGAGAAATTCAAGAGGCATCAAAGATCAAACAGCCTCCTGCTGCTCTCCTGCAGTGAGCCTTTTGTTCTAATTAATCACCCATTCTTGGCAAATCAATTGCCTGTGTTTCAAAACCTGGACTCCAAGGGTGAGGGGTGGAGTGAGAGCTGGAATCAAGAAGGGCCTTCAAAGCCAATCATGGGGGAGCAGCCCACGGCTGAAATGAGGGGTGGGCAGTGCAGTCAGCTCCGACCTATTCAACGGGAAGGAACAGGTCGGGGGTGCAGATGCTTGCATTCGCCAGGCAGGTCACGGGAATGGATGGACTTGCAGGGATTAGTAGAGGGAGTGGCAGGGACTGGGACAGAGTGGAGGCAGCATTCCTGACCCAATGAGGTGGCTGCTACGATTCCAGCCCCTCACTGCAAAGCAGAAATGCAGACCCAGCTTTGCAGATACATGCCAGCTTTGCAGGCAAATATGAAAATGTGGTTTCTTTAAATAGGAAACCTCCTGGTTTCTAGAATTTGGCTGAAATTGTTTTGAAACACCACGCCTTTCACCAATATATATCTGAAAGCCACATATGGGCCGCAGATTGCCAGACTGTAACCTCCAAAATAGAAATTTGGGGAATTAACTGGAAAATTAAAAAAGTTATTCCCAATTTTAAGCACAACCGTCAGATTCTCTGGAATGTCTCAGATGAGGGAATAAAAGAGAGAAAAACAATAACATATACATATATATAGTCACAGCATGTCTATTATGCATTGGACAGTTTGCAGTCATCTTTCCCCTTATTCATTCAAAGAAGATTAATCAAGCAGCTACTATCTGCCAGACCCTGTGCTATACATGAGCTGCTAGGACAATGGGAGCAATGAATAACAAACATGGAAGCACATAAGATACATTCAGATAATAAGTGCTTCAACGTGAATCAAACGGGGAGGATCTGATGATACTTGGGTGGCAGTGGTGTGAACAGTCAGCTCATTGAGATGTTTTTGAAGCTGGGACCTGACTGACGAGACATTGCCAGCATGCAAAATCTGGGGGCAGACTGCATAAGGCAGAGGGGATTGAAAGGGCGAAGGCCCTGAGGTGAGGGTGAGCTTGGCTCATCCTCTTTCATTATCAAGATAAACGTCCAAGGTATTGTCATGCCATGGGACAGGTAGGGACACTGAGGCTCAGGCTTGTTCCCAAGAGCCATGACTAGTAAACAGCAGAGTGTCCTTCCTGAAACCCTGTCTTAGACCAGAGATGATAGTAGAATGAGGAACAGCGCTGTCATTTTCCTACCTTGTAAAACCAAGGATCCCTTCCTAACATCTGGGAGAACCAGCCAGTGGGGCTGCGAGCTGTCAACCCAGAACACTCCTTATGGGATTCCCACATGTTCCCAAGGCCAGTAGCTGCCCCCGTGTCTGACCCACTTGATGAACTCAGCAATCACATGTGCAAACCAGAGCTGTCCTGTCTCCCATATCAGGACTTCAAGCCTCCTCTCGGGTGTCTGAGACAAGATTTTAGTAGAAGGATCTGCTGGGCTCAGGGCATCTCACGATCACATCTGTCTGACCCAGATGTATAAGAGAATACTGCTCGCCCCAGCAATGTCTGACACATTCCAGCAGCTTTTGCAAGTTTTAAAACCCTTTCGCCTAACTCCATGCTTCTTAGCCTGGGATCCAAAATACCCTGGGTTGCCTCAGTGGTTTACTCAGGACATTCTCTTCCAGCAGTATCTGTTTGACTCAAGAATTAGGATGGGAACATTTTTCCCTATTAAAATAAGTACAGACAGCTTTGGTATCAGTCAGTGTTTGCCATCATAATGCTGCTTGACAACCACACTCACAGCGCACCCATCTGCGGCTTAAAACCACAGTCATTTATTCTTACTCACGCATGTGTAGGTTGGCTGAGGTTGGGTGATCTGGGTGGGCTCAGCTAGGTGTGGCTGCAAGCTGGTGGGTGGATTCAGATCTGCAACATGTGTCCCTCAGCCTCCCTGGACCAGACAGCGGCTTGGGGCATCGTGTTTTTCTCAGCCTGGTGGCAGAAGGACTCTTAAGGCCTGGGCTCAAGTACTGGCACACTACCACTTCTGCCTGCAGCCCACTGGCCAGAACAAGCCATATGGCCAAGCCCCACCCCACTGGGGCAGGATGGTAGACGAGAGCCCCAGTGGAAGGAATCACAAAGCCACACAGTGAGGGAGTTGAGCATGGAGGGGAGCGAAGGAAGCGGGATTGGGCAGAGGGAGAGGCTAGTCTATGATGCAGTCTTAACAGAAGCTGCAGTTGACATCAGAGAACTCTGGGCTGGCGTGGCCCTACAGAGCTGTCTGGAGTTGGGACAAGAGTTTCTACCATCACCTACCCCTCCCACCCACTCATCGATTGCAGACTGCTCCCAGAAGGTGGCATAGCCTTGGATGAGGAGGGTCTCTGCAGCACAGGAAGTCCCTGAAGGGGATGACAGCTGAGGGCCACCTTCCTGCAGCCCTCCCAACCCCTAAGGCAACAGGTCCTTCAGCCCTGCACCCACCTAAAAACAGGCCCACCTATCAGCTGAGGGGCTTAGGGTAAGAGTACAAATGGAAGCCCATATATGGAGGCCTACATACCTTATGTCTAAATGATTAAAATCATCAGTCAAGCACACTAACTGCTAAATACCATGTGTCCAATTCTCCTACCTTGACAGATCCCCCTACCTTCACAGCAATTGGGAATTCTCAGTCTCCTTAGGGTGGCAGGACACAGCACAGGGGGAGAGCTGGCTGCTAACCTACAGCCCATCTTTCTTCTTTCCTGACCCCTAGCTCTATTCCACCCCAGGAGTGGCCTAGCACCCACAAGATGTACACACACACCAATGTCCGTGTCCAAACTCTGTCTCCATCCCACAAACAGCTACCCCTCAGCCACCTTTTGGGCCCAGGGGTGCACTGCCCTCAGGAGAAGAGATTCAGGGAGGGGGACTTGTCGGCTCTTTGGGCAGAGAATTCCAAGCTTCCAGGTGCCCTGAGCGTGGTCTAGAAGAGGGAGGGTGCAGGTTCTGGGTGGACACGCTCCATGGCACCTTGTAATTTTGCCCCAAAGGGAGGGGCACGGGCAGAGGAGGACCAGATAGAGGTGCAGGGGAACCCCTCTTGCCCAAGACTAAACCTGGACTCATCTGGAAGACAAATGAGCCTCCCGTCAGGAAGACTGAGTTCAGCAGCACGGAAAAGCAGCCTAGCGAGGAGGTTAAGATGGCCTGGGTTCCATCCAGGCTCCACCACTTTCTAGTGTGTTACCCCAGGCCTCAGTTTCCACATCTGTAAAATAGGAGTCCCAACCTCACAGGGTGGCTGTAAAGGTTAAAAAGCCTCAGAATAGCACCTGGCACAGGTAAGCATCACATAAATGTCTGATGAGAAAAAAAAAAAAACTTCTCAAAACAAAACTTTGATGGAATATTGTTCTAAAAGGGCTTTCCTTCCCATAAGGAAGCTCAAAAATGAGGTGGTGAGCGCTGCAGATATCCCCGCCCTGCCAATGAATTAAATTGCTTAATTTCTCCCACCTCAAAATCTATCCAGCAGAACCGATGCCCTGCAAGATGTACCACATTCATGTGACTCCACGTGGCTGCCGTCCAACACGGGCACATCAGCCCATCCCCTCAGTCCACGGGGCCAGGTCTGCCTGACAAGAGCCATGAAAGCAAAATGTGGTGTTAGGCTCCAAATTATTTGGAAAAAGAAAGGAAAGAGTTGACCTGATAAAGTCAAGAAGCTTCCTGATAGGAGGGGGTAGGGAGTGGTGGAGGAGAGGAGAAGGGCACAGAGAGATGCTTAGAAGGTATGAGTAGAAGATTGGAGTTCATGGCACAGCACCGCTGACAGAGAAGTGCTGCCAGAAGCTGATGGAGCCACTTCTCATGAAAAACTCTGTGAAGCTCTGGCTTCTGGCAGTTCTGCTCTGCAACCCAGGTAACTGAGGCCACCCCAAGTAAGAGAAAAGGCCCTTTCCTTCCAGTGTGTGTGTGTGTGTGGGGGGGGTGTTGTGGAGAGCAAAAGGGACTGGTAATAGCCAGGCTCAGCAGAGAAGCTGGGTCCCTAAAGAAGATGCTGGCAGTGGGACCACTCTGAGAGGCCCCCCCTTCTCATGGTCTGGGGCAGTGACCTTGTTCTAGTTTGCTAGCTGCCAGAATGCAATACACCAGAAACACAATGGCTTTTAAAAGGGGGATTTAATAAATTACTAGTTTACAGTTCTAAGGCTGAGAAAATGTCCCAATTAAAACAAATCTATAGAAATATCCAATCTAAGGCATCCAGGGAAAGATACCTTGGTTCAAGAAGGCCGATGAAGTTCAGGTTTTCTCTCTCAACTGGAAAGGCACATGGTGAACACAGTCAGGGTTCCTCTCTCATCTGGAAGGGCACATGGCGAACACGGCATCATCTGCTAGCTTCTTCTCCTGGCTTCCTGTTTCATGAAGCTCCCCAGGAGGCGTTTTCCTTCTTCATCTCCAAAGGTCGCTGGCTGGTGGACTCTCTGCTTCGTGGTGCTGCAGCGTTCTCTGCTCTCTCCGAATCTCTCATTCTCCAAAATATTTCCTCTTTTATAGGACTCCAGTAAACCAATCAAGCCCCACCCAAATAGGCGGACACATATCTCCCCTAATCTAGCTTAACAACCACTCTTAATTGGGAGACATCTCCAGGGAGGTGATCTAATTACAGATTCAAACATACAGTATTGAATAGGGATGATTCTGCCATTTTACGAAATGGGGTTTTGATTAAAACATGACTTTTCTAGGGTCCATACATCCTTTCACACCAGCACAGACCTCCTCGGGGAGCTCAGAGCAGAGGAATGTGGATGGACAACTTTCTGTTCACTAGGGGGGCAGCCCTGCAGACTCCTGGAAGTCACTGGAGGAGACTTTAGGGTGGGGGGCAGTTACGGGGGGGGGGTGGGTGGGTCCGGCATGTGGAGGCTGGGAGCCTTTGTAATTTGGACACTCCTGTCCATTCAGCCCCATTTGTATAATAACATCTATCTTGCTTACATCTAATAGTGACACTGGCAATGCTCACCGAGCCTGAAGTATGTGTGGTACCATACTAAGTGCTTTGTGTGTATTCACTCACTTAATCCTCACCACAACATACGAGGTGGATGCTACCATTATCCTCACTTTACAGATGAGGAAGCAGAGGCTCAGTAAAGTGACTTACCCAAGGTCACACAGTTTAGGGAGGAGGAGAGCCTGTATTCAGACCCGGGCAGCCTGACTCCAGACCCTGTTCTTATACCTGCCTCTCTTAACTCCCACAGTGCCTTGCACAGAGCTCAGCATCCAGGGGTGCTCAGAAGCAATTCTCCGTGAATGGAAGCTATAGGGGTTGGATATTATTATTTCAACTGACTGTTCCTCTTTCAAAATCTGGCTCATGGTCTCTGCCAGCCAAGTTTCTTTGTCCTGATAATGGCCTTGCCATCATGCTTAATTGGTGCTAAATTGCTCAGGTGCCATCTACAAAGAGAAGGCGCTGCAGGCCTCCCCTGATGCTGCAGCCTCTAGCTTCTGATAAATTCAAATAAGAAGCACCACGTCTCACTGGCTACGCAGTGAGCTCCCAGGGTCATCACTCCCTCCTGGGCTGTGACTTAATCTACTGGATCTATTTCAGATGTATCCCTAGAAGCATGGCTTCCAACTAGAGCCTTCAGAGTAACTTCCCTCCGGACGGAATTCGCCTAAAAGAGGTGGCGAGTATCTGCCTAAAGCTAAGCATTGTAGGAGGCAGGGAAGTGAACCCTTTTCCTTTCCTTTGGGGCTTTTAAGGCCTTCTAGAAGAAAATTCCTTCTAAGATGCCGAGCCTCTGCCTCGGGACTTCTGAATCCTTTCCTGCTTCTCATGACCATACGGGAAACACACAAAGCTTGACTGGACCTGTGCATCGGTGAAACTGCCACTGCAGGAAATCACCGGGGGAGATTTTGAGGGGAAGATGTGGTCCTACAAGTGGGGGCTGAAAGCCACTGTAATATATTACTATCCATGCAGCCCCATGAGATTGGCCAACAAGCTCAAATGCAGGTCAAAAGTGGTTAAATCACATGATTCTAGTTCCAGATCTTCTGATGAACATTCATTCATTATTTTATTCATCCCTTTAATAAATATGTATTGCACCTGCTATGTTCCCCAGAGGTGGATGCAGGGAGGCGACACAGAACTAAGCAGTCCCTGTGAAATTTACATTCAGGAAATCATGTGTCCTCTCTGAACCTCAGTTTCGTTATCTGTCAAGTGAGGTGCTTGTGAAGCTATCAGGCCACTTTGAAAATCCTTCTCCTCCATGGTGTGGCTATATCCCACTTCTAAGAGAAAGGCATCCTGCTATCACAAAAGGAGCACTGGACTGAGAGCCAGGAGGTGACACACAAGTTTGAATGCCCCTGAGCAGGTCATTTCTCCACTCTGAGCCACCATTTTATCATCAGTAAAATGAATGGGGCAGACTACATGAATTCAAAGAACTCCTCTTACTCTCACAGTCTGTGACTCTTCGATTCAAATATTCCATGATGCCAGCATGAGAACATCCTCCCTCTGGGATTCAAATCTCCTCCTCCTGGGATGGCCGCATTGTAACTTTCCATGAAAAGCTGCAGAAAGGGACTCACTTCCTGCCAGGTGAGCATGAAGTTATGTGGGGACTTCACCTAGAGGCTGCTCTCCCAGGATCCCTAGTCACTAATTTATCTTCCCCATCATGATCTTAATCTCCAAAAATTTAATGGCATGACAATAAGCTGCCTAAAGATCATAGCTGACCCATTACCAATAAATCAAAAACTCCCAGTGATGCTTCAGAATAAATGATGTCGTCTTGGATCAGTGGGTAGGCTAGCTGGTGATGTTTATGTGCCTTGCGAGAGATCTAAACCCACATTCTGTTGGAGGCAAGAGCGGAGAAGACAGAGAGGTTTAAAGTAGGAGCTCAGTGAGGAAATTAAGAGGTCCCCAGAGGCATTGCTATGTGTTTCGATGGAACCAGACCAAAGCTCTCCCAGTCATGCCTGAAAGTGAAAAGTCCCCCAGAAAGAAAGAAAAGATATCCTAGACACATGCACAGGGTTAAGGAAAGAGATGTTAACTCAGAAACCCTAATTACAATTAGCTCTTCTAAGAAGTCACTGCTTGGCCAGTTTCCCCATCTATAAAATAGGAACACCACTAAAGAAAGACATGCCTACTCCTGGCCTTGCATTTTTCGGTGTTGAGCTCCAATTTACACAGAAAGGAGAAATGGAAGCTCAGAAAACCAACAATGACTTGCCCAAGGTCTCAAAGTGAATAGGGGTTTAATAGAAGTCATGCCCCCCAACCCTGTCCTTTCTCCCTCATAATGGAAACTCCAGGACAAATCCCAGGCCCCACATCCACCCAGGGACCTCTGAGGATTGGACTGCAGTGGCTCTGTGTGACTCACAGTCTTTCTACTCGTTCCCCAGATCTCTGCATTCCCTGCCCTGTGGCAACTCTGAGAACCAGGGATGGTCAGCCCCAGCTGTGGCCGGAAGGTCCTTTGGAGTCATTTCCTGGTGGGCACTGTGACCAAGGACATTGACAGCCTGCCAGAAGCTGTTTGGAAATTCTATGCTGCAGGCATCCCTGGGTCCTGGGGAGCACGCTCTGCCTGGAAACGGCGAGGAAACACAGTTGGGGGAACTTCACCAACATGTTTCTTAGTACTCCAGGCTCCCAACTGCTCCCATGTCCACGGAGGCACAGACAGCCAACTCTGTGCTTTCCTTGCATTTCTGGCACCTGGAAACTTCAGATCCAGAGCCCAGTCTCCTTCTTGCCTCCTCCACACCCACCAGCCACATCAGAGCTGAAAAAGTGACCCAACTGATGATTTTAAATATTGGTAAGACATAGAAGCCTTCCTTCAAATAAAATCTTCCTCAAAATCCCAACGTCCAAAATAAATAAAAGCTGGAACTTCTCTGGGGAAAGTGGGGATGAAAGTCCCAGTTCCTGCCTACTTGGTGCCTACTCTCTCCTCCCAAGGCAGCTTCAGGGCACTTCCACAGGACACTGGACCTTAAGGAACCCCCTCTGCAAACCACCGCTCTAGTCAGATAGAGAACAGAGGCCCAAAAGGGAAAGTTCCTGGCCCTGAGTTGCATAAAGAGGTGGTGTAAAGATGAGACCACTTACCAGGAGATGCCTATCAGCCCAGAGAGGACGCAGACAGCCCTTTCCCTGAACTAAGTCAGAGTCTAGTTGTGAGGAATTGCCCAACACCAACACATTTGAGTTGACTTGTTGGTTGATTTGTTGGTTAGTGGCCCATTGGTTGGTAACTTGGTTTGTGGGTTGGTCTTTTGGATGGCTTACTCGTTACCCTTCGATTGGATGGTTGGCTGATTAGTTGGTTCACTGATTAGTTAATTAGTTGTTTGGTTAGTTGGTTGTTTGGTTAATCAGCTGAGTAGTTAGTTGGTTGAGTGATTCATTGGCTGGTTGGCTGGTCAATTTATTAGATGGTTAGCTGGTTGAACAAACGAGTGAATGCTTGAGTTAGTGGAGGCATTTGATAGTGCTTTGGAGAAGGCTCCAAGACATGAACTAGGCATTTGACAGACGAGGAACCAAGGAGGTGGCCTGAGACAAGGAGGGAGAAGTGAGGTTCACTCAGGGCACCTTAAGTAAAAGTGAAGGCAGAAAAAGTAACAAGGTTGCTATTGGCAGAGCCTATCTGTAAACTTCTTGATTTGGAAGGTAGGCAGATGGGCCAGTGAATGAGTGTACTATATAAACTGTAAAGTCCGGTGCATGTGTCAGGAGATCTCTACCACCATCGTCAAGCTCCCAGTGCCTCCTACGTCTGTCCTTCTACCCCTTCCCCCAAAACAACCTTGCTCTTTGAATCTTTACCTGCCCTATGGCATCATTGATGGATATATATATATATATATATATATATATTTTTTTTTTTTTTTTGGGAAATGTAGCATTAATGGGAACATTTCAGCCATCCTATAGCAGATGGGAAGAAAAGAGTTCTAGGACCTTGTAGCCACATCCCACGAGCAGCATTTACTCTGACCTAAAAGGTAATGGTAGAGTTTCATTTAGTCCTCACAGTAACCTTGTGTACTAAGCATTCGCCTAATGTCCATTTCAAAGATGAGAAACCTGAGACTCAGAGAAGGGCAGCAATCCAAGTTCCAACAAGCAATATGTAGGGGGCCCAGACTTGAACCCCAGCCGCCCAAGTATAAGCATCACACGCTTTTCACAACCCCCATCATCACTAAGGTGTCTGAATCACAATGGGTCCTCTCCCCAGCCTGCCATTCTCCAATCTCACACCTCTTTTCTCCATCCCCATGGGCTTCTGGATCTCAGCCCTGGTGCCGGTGGGGAGTTTTGGGCACGGCCCACCAGCAGGCCGGACCACAGCATGCTGCAGGCCCCACATGGTGACACAACCGCAAAATGAGCCCAGTCTTCCACTGCTCAAAGCCCCGCCTAACGAGCTCTGGACTCGGCTCTGATGCCACAACGAATTAACCTGAAAATTCCCAGCCAGGGCCTCTCCACGCATTTGTTTGCAAAGTTAATGGCAAAAGCAAAATTGCTTCTTCACCTTGGGTTAGTCAGGGAAATCTGGAGAACACCCGTGCAACGGGCCCATAAATATTCCAAGAGACCATTCCCACTTCTTGCCGCACACTTGGCAATCAGAATGCAGGGTCATCGTGGTTTCCTGACCATACTGTGCAAGGCCAATGGGGACATGCCAGGGAATGGGCACGGTCATACCACTGAGAGGAATTTCTGGCATCCTTCTCCCTTCTACCCTCATCTTTGCCCATCCCAGGGGTATGAGAAGGAAAGCTGCTTCAGGGGCCATAAATGGCTCCCCCTCATATATTCCTTCTTCAGAGACCAGCTTTACATGTTGAATAAAAATGTTGAAAAAAAAATGCTTTAAATGTGGAGTTATAAATTAGTTATATTAATAATAACATGCATTAGCTCACCAAGACAGTGGGCTCACTATGAGCCAAGCACTCTACATTGCCTCACTTCATCCTGACAAGAGCCCTATGAGCGTGGAATAGTTATTTTCCCCATTTGGCAGATGAGAAGACTGAGGCACAAGGTCACACAGCAATTCAGTGAAGGAGCCAGGACTTGAACCTGGGCTGTTTGACCCCAGAGCCTGAGCTCTTTACAACAGTTCATATAATGTGGATTCCACGAATCTTGCCGGCCCTTCCTTAAATGAGGGGACCCAGCTCCTGAATTCCATGACCGGACTCTTTGAAATGTCATCTGCATTTGGGGCTCCCCACTTCCTTCTACTGAAGTCCCCATCTTAACTGCCTGGTGATCAGAAGCTCAGGCTCTCACCTCAGGCAGGGGGTTCTGGCCTCAGTCCCTTTGCTCTCCGGCTTTGTGATCTTGGGCTGTCTCTGAGCCTCAGTTTCCCCTGTATAAGAAAACCTGTCTTAACGTACAGCACTATTACAAGGAGTTAATAACAGAGTGCATATGGGGAAAATGTACCTATTGCAAACTATGGATTATACTTAGCAGTATCTTAATATTCTTCCATCAACAGTAACAAATGTACCACACCAATCCAATGGGTTAATAATAGGGGGAAAAAGAGGCATGAGATATTTTAGATTTTCTTTTGTTTTTTATTATTACTTTTATATATTTTGGGAGTAATTGGAAATGATTTAAAATTGATTGTGGTGATGAATGTACCACTATGTGATGGTACAGTGAGCCATTGATTGAATACTTTGGATGGATTGTGGTATGTGAATAGATCTCAATAAAATTGTGTTTTAAAAAGTGTGTTCTAAGGTATGTATTGCTTTTATTTTTGCATTTTAATGAGTAATAAATGTTCATGGCAAAATAAATTCCAAGCTCACAGAAGTGGGAAGTCTTTTCTGCCATTTCTGCCTCTCCTGTCTCCCAAGCTCTCCTCTGCAGATGTCAGTTTCTCACACATTCTTCTAAAATAGCGCTGACCATTAGATCTTCCTGCAATGACGCAGATATTTCATAACTGTACTGTCCAGTATGGTCACCATCAGCTGCATGTGGCATTGAGCAGGGGAATGTGACTAGTACGATGAAGACACCGAATTTTAATTTGAGTTAATATGCATTCATTTTAAATTTAAATTCCACATGTGGCTAGTGGGTACCATGTTGGGTTTGCAGGTCTAGAGACTCTAATGATACCTAATATCTACTGCTCAATAGATAATAAGTATCATCTCTGGCAGGCCCTGTTCTAAGCATGGATTCACTCATCCCTCAGAAGAACCCCAGCCAGCAGCTGCTATTTCCCCTGCCTTCCCTCTGGAGGAACCGAGGGGCAAAGTCTGAGTTCTCGCAGAGCTCACACTTCTGGAATATGGAGGAACTGAGATCTAAACCACAGCTGCCTGCCTCCAAAGTCTGGGACCTTAATAACTAAAACAAAAGGTGTTATGGTATATGGGCAGTTTAAATGAGAATGTGTATGATGAGCCTGGCACAGAACTTACTTCGATAACTTACTTCCCAATCCTTCAATCACATCCACCTCCTTCTTACTCTCTGTTTAGGTCCACTCATCCCCACCACAGGGCCTTTGCTTATACTGTGCCTCCTTCCAAGAACACTCCCTCAATCCTCTCATGGAGGACTGCGTATCAGAAGCTGTGGCCTTCAGGTGACGGATGCAGCTAAGATGGGGTGTGGGCTGCATATTGGGGGACAATGGGAAAGGAGGGGTTACCTAGGAGGGGCTGAGACAGATGATGGAAGCTTTGAGTACCAACTATGATGCAACTAGATCTATGCATTTAGGTCTGCATCTGCGAGTTTAGGTCTGATTTAATATGCAGTAGGAGGCTGATGTTGAGTTATACAAGCATTTAGCAAACATTTATTAAGCACTTACTGTGTGCCTGGCCATGGGCTAGGGACTTGGGATAAAATGGTAAACAAAAATGCACCCTATGCATTAATATTAAAATCACATTGCATTAATATAGGTGCTATGATGGTGGAAGTTCAGGCATATATGAGGCACAGAGAGGCAGGGGGTCAAGCCCAGCCCTGGGGGTAGATAGGAGGTAATCAAGTTGATGGGAATGCGGGTGTATTCCAAGAAAGAGAAACAGCAAATGCAAAAGCACAGGAATAGGAAAGAGAGAGTGGCATATTCAGAGAAAGTCATTTTAGCTCGGTAAGGCTGGAGAGTAGGATGTAGTGGACGAGGTGGACGATGTAAGACTGGGCCAGACTCTGTCGAGTCTTAAGGAGTTAGGACTTTTTCCTGAGGGCAATGGGGAACTCTTGAGGGTTCTAAAACAGGAGCGATGTGGTCAGATTTGTGTTCTAGAATATCCTTCTGGCTACCAGGGTGGGCAATTGTACCTAGACAGCAGGAAGCATGTAGGTAAGAGGGCAGTTGCTGTAGTACAGGCCAGAGGTAATGGTGGCCTGAAAAAATACCACAGCTATGAAGATGGAGAGGAAGGCAAGAAAGATTCCAGAAGACTAAGAATTGACAGAACTTGAAGCCTGATTGACTATGTGGGGTGTGAAGATGGAGGGGGAGCAGATGCTGGAAGCAAATCATTATCGTCATTTGAATTATCTCAGGGACAAGAGGCAGAGAACTTACATCTGCATTTCCATCCCTGAGCCCTAGGAGGCACTGTTGGGTGGTACAGATACCAACCGGCTCCTTTTCCCCATCCTCACTGCTGTGAGCTCTCCACTTGCCCATCCACCACCCCATAAACACTCTGGCTGCTTTTCTTTTCCCAGGATATTTTTCAGCAAATACTTACCAGGTCCTGAGTTTATCCAGGCTACCCAGGTCACCAGGTACAGCCTCTACCCACAAGGACAAATTTATAATTCTCTCCATTCCATCACATTTATTTTTCACACCCCCACCCCCACCCCAAAGCAATGTATTGCATAGACAAAAGCACCAGCAATTCAAACCTCTATTTACTTCCTTCTTCTCTAGTTTCACCTCTTTTCTCTTGGGCTCACTGTTTAAGCCATTTCTTCCCAATCATTCATTCATTCAACAAATATTTATTGAGCACCTCCTATGCCCCAGTCTCTGTTTTAGGAACTAGGGATATAGCAGGGAACAAAATTAAATCCCTGCTCTCATGGAGCTGGTAGTTCTCTGAGGACAATACAAATAGATATTGTGTCCAGTGGTGTTAAATGTTCTGAAGGAAAACAAAGCAGAATAGGGGACAGGAGGTGACACAAGGAGCTTACAGCTTTACATTGAGTGGTCAAGGAAAGCCCCTCTGAGATGGTACATTTTAAAATAACATCTAAAAGAACCAAGGAATTGAGCCACAGAGTGCTCTGGAGGAAGTGCTTTTCTGGTAGAGGGTACAGCAAGGGCAAAGGACCAGAGGTGGGAATTTTTGGTGTGTCTGAGAAATAACAAGGAGACAGGTGTGGCTGGAGCAAAGAGGGTGAGAGATAGAGCAGCAAGAGATGAGGTCAAAGAGGAAACAGCTAGATCACGTAAGGACTTGAAGGCCTTGTTAGCCACCTACTGCTGTGAAACAAATGATCACAAATTTAGCAGCCTAAAACAACATATATTTACTATTCCAAAGTTTCTGCAGCTCGGGAGTCCAGGCAGTAATTAGCTGGGGTCTCTGCTGTAGGGGGTCTCCCAAGACTGCAATCAAGTGGTCAGCTGAGGCTCGGGTCTCATGTGAAAACTCACCTAGGAAGGGATCCACTTCCAAACTCACTCCAGTTGTTGGAAGAATTCAGTCCCTTGAGGGCTGTTTGATGAGGGTCTCCATTCCTTGCTGGCTGTTGGCTGGAGGTTACCTTCCATTTCTTAACATGTGGACACCTCCTTCCCCAAACATGGCCCTTCATCCAAGCATGCAAGCCAAGAAGGCAATAGAGAGAGTCTACCAGCAAGACAGAGGTTACAGTCCTACGAGCACAATCCAGAAATGACATCCCATGATCTTTGTTGGGTTCTATGGGCTACAAGAGAGTCACAGGTCCTGCCCACATTCAGTGGGAGAGGACAACACAAGGATGTGAGCACCAGGAGATGGGGGTCACGGGAGCCACCTTGGACTTCGTCCACCACATTGCTTGCACTAAAGACAAATTGGGCTTTCTGCACGCAACTGCACAATGTCACTTTCATTGAGTGCAAAGATGTAGTGGTTGGAAGCCAGGTTCTTGCCTGCATCCTGTTAACGAGACCCCATCAGCACTTTCTTTGTACATGAATCCCATTGATACTTAAGGAAGAAAGGTCAAAAGGAGCATCATGATCCATTTTACAGATGGCAACCCAGAGGCCTGGGAGCTGAGATGACTTGTCCAAGGTGGATGGGCTGGGCTGAGCACCCAGGCCCAGTCTGCATTTCTCCTGAGCCCAACTATTCCCTCGGAGAGCACCAAGGTCTAGGGACCTGCATTTCCTTTCCATTCCATATGTCAGGACAGACCTTGCCAGCAGAGGCATCTGGGCACCCTTGGCACAGGCTCCAGGGACTGTCTTCCCACAGCGGAGGGAGAGAATCCTCTTGCTTGGCACTCTGCCTGCCGCTTTCCACTTGGGTAGGTTTTAATCTTGCAGATAACAGATACCTAAGCATCCTACCACCCTGGTGACAGCAGAAGCTTGAAATGGCCCAGGAAGGAAAGATGGGGTTCCAGGATGTACGCTGTGCCTGGGCTCAACGGGGCAGGCTCAGGAGCCGAGTCCAAGTGGAAGTCAGAGCTTCCCACAAGAGCCTTCTCGTGGTCCCAGGATCTAGTCTGGGAGCCAAGTTTTGTGGGAAAGGAGGATGACTCATCCCTAAGCACCTCGGTGAGACCTACCCTCCCGACTTGCTTTCCACTCCCCAATCCTCAGAAACTTAGCTTCCAAAGGAAACTGATGCCCATAATGAGCTGGGCCTTGGCAGTTTCCCCTCAGAGCCAGGCCTTGCCCTTCCCTGTCTTGACTCTGTATCTCAGGGGTCCCTGACACCTGTGGGCTATATTTTCTAGGCTTCTTGGTCAGTTGGGTTCTGTCTGGGTTCCATCAGTGGGAGGCAGAGGCAGGAGATTTGAGGGCAGGGAGAAAGCAGAAGTCAGGGTATTTCTCCCCTCCTTCTCTGCTTTGGGCAGTGTGTCCAGCGGTGCTGGATTCCCTTGTGGCACCAGTTCCCCCCTGGAAAAGCCCATCGTCATTCCAGCTTCTGCCAGGTGACCCCAACCCCTGGGCAGACTGCCAGTGTTTCTCCAGCCCTAGGGGAGGCAGTGGCTTTCTGCTTTTGCTAATCTTTTGCCTGGCTCCTGTTTTGGGTTGGGTTACCCCCAAAGCAGATTCTGAAACAAAAACTTGGGTGTGGGCAGTTTATTTGGGAGGTGATTCCAGGAAGTACAAGTGAGGAGATTGGAAAGGGAGACAGAGAAGGCATAAAAGGTAGTAAAGGCATGTTAATGAATGAGTTTCTACTGCAGGCAAGTGGGGCTCAATCCCACTGGAGCCCTTCTAAGAACCACTGTGGAATGTATCTCAGAATCATCCCACTGGAGGGAGGGGAAGCTGTGCTATCCATCTATTAAATTCCCTCCCCATTGGTGAAGGTGGCCCTTGGAGGTGTTTGCTCCCCTATACCACAAGGCTGAGCCTGCAAAGCTACAAGGGCTTGAGGCCGGTAAAAGAGATGAAAAGAGCCTGCACAAAAGAGGATGCACAGATGTCCTAGAAGAACATGAAAAGGTATTCAATGTCATTAGCCACACAAAAATAAAACAACAATGAACACACACACGCACACACATTAGAATGGCGAAAATTGAAAAGATGGATAATACCAGGTCTCAGTGAGGCTATAGGGGCAACCAGAATTCATACACCCCTGGTGAGAATGCAAAATGTGTAACCACTTTGGAAAATAATCTAGTTTTTTTCATTATTGTGAAATATAACATATACACAAAGAAAAGAAAGAAAAAAAAACAATAATTTTCAACATGTATTTTAACAAGTAGTTACAGAACAGAAATCAGAGTCTATTACGGTTCGCCATTCGACTAGTTCAGATTTTTCCTTCTAACTGCTCTAAACCGCTGGGGGCTAAAAGAAATGCCAATATAGTGACTCAGCAGTTATAGTCATTTGTTAAATCCTATTTTCTCTGTTAAAACTTCTCCTTCTCTTTTGATCCTTCTCCCAATTTATAGGGATCTTGGGCAATGACCATTCTAACTTTTTCATGTTGATAAGGGGTGTCAACAAAAGGGATAGGGGAATGGAACTAGTTGATATTCTTGGAGAGGCTGGCCTCTCTGGATTTCAGGATTTATCTGGCCTGGGAATCCTCTGGAGGTTATAGTTTCAGGAAAATAAACTTGGTGCATGAAACTTTTATAGAGTCTCACTTAGAGCCCTAGGTGGAAAACAGCCTAGTTGTTTCTTACAAAACTAACAAGCATCTATCCTAAGATGCAGTCATCTCATTCCTGGGTGTTTATCCAAGAGAAGTAAAAACACACGTCCACACAAATACCTGTACACGAATATGTTTATAGCAGCTTTATTTATAATAGAAAAAAATTGGAAACATCCCAGTATCCCTCAACAGGAGAATAGATAAACAAATTGTGGTACATTCATTTGAAAATGAATAAATTACTGATTCATGCAACAAGAGGATGAATTAAAAAAAAAAATTTATGCTAGTGAGAGAAGTACTATGCGAGTCCATTTGTATGGAATGCCAAAGCAGACCAAACACACCTTTGGGGATAGGACCAGGACAGGTATTGTCTGGAAGTAAAGGTGGCACTGACTGGCACGGGAACCCAAGGGAACCTTCTAGAGGGATAGGCATGATTTGTTATCTTGATCTGGATTTCACCAGATTCACAAGTGTAAAATGTTATCAAGCTGTACACTTGAGTGTGTGCCCTTTATGTGAATTACAGCTTAATTTTTAAAAATGAAAGACAAAATGAAATGAAGGAACCGCTCCATCCTTAAGCCCCGCACTTCAAGCCTCACAGGGGCCGATGGTGACTCTGCACTGGCAGCTCCGGCCTCATTAGGGCAGAAGGCGGGGAAGGGCCAGGGCTGGGCCCAGCCTCAGGAGCTGCCAGTGCAGAGAAAACACTCTCTCCCATCAGTGAGTTATGATTAAGAATTTTCTTCCTGGCCTCTGAGTGTTTTACTGGCTCATCCATCAATCTGTCGGGGCAGCCGTCAAGGCAAGAGCAGCAGAAAACTAACAGCTCACACCCAAATAGCCTGAATAATTCAAGGCCTGCCACATCTCTGGACACCAGGAGCAAGAAGCTAATTTTTAAATTTATTTCTTAGGCTGTACAGTTCATTTCCATGGCGCTGTATGCTCAGAGAGAGGGCACGGGACCTCCACCAGGGCCCGAGAGCCTAGGGTACTCCCCCAACCCAACAATGTCTGGGGCAGGATGCAGGCAAAAGGGAACAGAAGCCAGGGCACTGTCAAGCAAAGACATCTGAACTGGAGGAGAACGAGCAGGCACTGAAGCCCCAAGACCCAGGTTTAACACCTATGTTGGACACTTCCCAGCTCTGTGGTCTTGAGCGAGTCATTTCCCTTCTCTGAGCCTCAGTTTTCCCAGCTACAAGGTGTATATGACATGACACTTACATAGTACTTACTATGAGCCAGGCCCCACGTGAATCACTTTGCATATATTAACTCGTTTAATAGTCAAATGGCCCTATGAATTAGTTACAACTTCATTCTTATTTTACATATTAAGGAACACAGGAATAGAACTCACCCAAAGGAGTCAAAGCACCTACCACACAGGGCAGAAATTAAAGGAGATAGAGCTTCCAAATCTCCAAACATCGTGTCTGGCACACAGTAGGAACTCACTAAAGCATAGCCAGCATAGTAATTATTAAAATATCTCTTAGGGTCATTATCTTATGTGAGCATAAAATCATGTGAGGTTGATGGGCATTGTATAGCTGTAGATAGGGAAACTGAGGCAGAGAGGTACAGTGGCTTGCCCAAGGTCATACACATTCATACGAAGGACACTTCTGTGCCTTCAGATTCACCTCAGCTTCCTTAATAGAGCATTATAACCGAGTTCCAAGTTTGATAGGCCAAAGAGATGCCAAAATACAGGCTTTGCTTCAGAAAGGAAGGCCTGGATTCAAATCCTGCCTCTACTACCATCCAGTTGTGTGAGCAGAACAGGGCCCTTTGCTTCAGCTTCCATGCCTTTGAAATAGAATTAGCCAAGCAGTTACATGGGTATCAGGAGCAGGCTTGGGTGAGGGAGATACCCAGGCTTTCTGACTAGCTACAGGGCCTCAGACAAGCTGACTTCTGAAGCTCAGTTTCCTCAACAGCAAAACAGGGAATCATAAGCCCAACCTTATAAGGCTGTGCTGAGGATTCCAGGAGGTAATGTTGAAAAGCACAAAGCCAGGGCCAGGTGCATGAATAAGTGGATGCCACTAGAATTAGTCATGGGAGTTCCTGTTGGTCCCCCTCATTTTTGCAAAGGCTCCTGGAAGTTGACCTGAGAAACATGGACGTCTTCCCCCAGCCACCTTGAAATGAATCAGTCAAGGATTCATTTCATTTTCAGAAACTAATCATGTTGGAGAAAGTAAGGCAGTTCACTGGCCATGAGGCCTCTCTCTTGGGACAAGGCAGAGGAGGAGATAATATTTCACCCTAAAACCTCCAAAGAGCTGCTCCTCAGAAGATAGGGTGCAGAGGGGTCAAACTCTCCTGCCTAAGGAAATGCCAGATAATTCCTCATGACTTACTCCTCTCTCCTCCTAGCAGAAAGCTCTGGTAAGGAACAAAAGAAGGAAGTTCTAGAGCCATGGTTCTCAGACCCGATCCTGCATCAGAATCATCTGACAGGCTCGTTAAAAAAGAGGCTTTCTGGAATTTAGTTTGTCCTCCAGAGCAGCTAGTAAATAGCCAGGAAGAATACAGTACAACTGCTGGGGCCACGTCAGTGACCAGACCACATCAGTCTGGACAAGCTGGACCAGCTGTTCCCACCCAGAACTGTGAGTCCCCCAAGCTGCTAAGGCCAGAGCCCCTCCCCATGAGCACAGCAGGCTGGGTCCCCAAGGGGAAAGGAAACAGACTTTCCTAGCAGTGAGGGCTTAGCTCAACCAAGCTCCAATTGCAGAACTGATTGACAAATTTTGACTACTGAAAATGGCAAGGCAAACTTGGCAAACTCACCAAAGATGAGGCGAAGAACTTCAGGCAAAGTTTTATTTCAGGAAGAAACAAGGCTGCCTGGGCAGCATTTCAAGGGAGGGAGAAATGGCTGTGCTCAGGTGGCAGGGGATAGGATTTTTATGGTTTAGGGTTAGGAAGTTGGGGGCAAGGGTGAAGCAGGTTCTTATTGGCTAGTTTTCAGTAACGGGGGCTAAGCTAAGAGTTGGCAGCTCTCCATTGATAAAGGTGAAAATGTAAATGCTGCCTTAGTTATACAGGGTTGTCACTGTCAGAGGGTGAATATTGAGTAAGGGGAGTTATTGCAAGAATGCATCTGCCAGAGGGTGGGGTTTGAGTAATGGGAGGTTATCACAAGAGGACAACTGCGGGGCGGGGGGGGGTGTGAAGGACATGCGGGCTGGCGTGGATTGGGGTGGGAGAGGCTTTCTGAAATATTTGCCAGGGGTAGGTCACATCCTGGGGGGAAGGAACCCTGTCCTCCAGGCCTAACAAAAATAGGCGCCCAGCTCAGATAAACCTGGAATAAGAAATAAAGTTACTAAGAGTTTGCCCCGGCAGAGAGGGAACAAAGCTGACGGGGCAGGGGTGGGGTGGGGTGGGGAACCAGAGGCTTTTTGAGTCAGACAGTGCAAAATCTTGAAAAGGGCTGGACCCTAAAAAACGGGGGCACATAGAGCCTGGAGATACATAGAGCCATGTACCAACTTAAGCTCTTGATTGACAAAACCCAAGGAACAGGGGTCCTGCTTTTTTCTTTGTCCTTTGTCTCTATGACTTACTGCAAGGTTTCTCAGGCTCCAGCATTGCCCCATGCAAGGGCAGAATTAAGTTTGTCTGAGAGACAAAGTAACTAGTCAGGTGAAAGGAGTTAAATCACTAAAGGCTGTACCTTTCCCAAGAGAAAGGTGGGTCCGGGCTCAAGTGGAATCCCTCCGTCAAGGAATTCTGGACCCAGGGACTGGAAAACTGAAGCAATTAAAGCCAATCTCCAAACTCACCTCTGTCTGAGTCTGCTGAAGTTAAAGGCACCACATCACTATACCCTGGTGGGAAGCTGAAGACAAACCAGCGCCACATGCTGGGCAGGATAGGAAAAGCACAGAGTCTAAAGGCTTCGTAGGAAAGTCTGACAAACTGCTGGGTGTCACTCTTAGGGAAAACTGATGCAGATGACTCTTTTCTCCTGAGAGGAGGCCAGTCCCATCTGGGAAAATCTGACTGGGGTCTTTAATATCTGAGGAGACCATCCTCAAAAAGAGAAAGAAAGAAAAAAAGGCTCCATATAGGCAGGGTAAGAAACAGAAAAACAAGAACTGAAAAATTCTGATCAGTTCAATAGAACCAATATTGGAGGTAGGATAAGCTGAACCGAATATCAAAGAACAGATAGAGAACAAAGCCATCCAGCAAGAAAACCCTAGGTAAAAGAGTGAAAATGACCTCCAGAATAAAACTAATTAGGAAAGTCAAATGCCTAGATGTCAGCAAAAAATAATGAGTCATACTAGGAAAATCAAAGCTATGGCCAGTCAAAGGAACAAACCAACAATTCAAATGAGATACAGGAGTTAAAACAACTAATTCATGATGTTCAAACAAACATGGAAAATCTTATCAAAAATCAAATCAACAAGTTGAAGAAGGATATAAAGAAGGCATTAGGCAAACAAAAGAAAAAGAAATTGAAGGTTTGAAAGAGCAAATTACAGAACTTATGGGAATGAAAGGCACTGTAGACGAAATGAAAACAACAAAAAAATGGAAACCTACAACAATTGATTTGAAGAGGCAGAGGAAAGAATTAGTGAACTAGAGGACTGGACATCTGAAATCTAACACAAAAAGAAAATATAGGGAAAAGAATGGAAAAATATGAGCACGGTCTCAAGGAATTGAATGACAACATGAAGTACATGAATATACATGTTGTGGGTGTCCCAGAAGGAGAAGAGAAGGGAAAACAAGGAGAAAGACTAATGGAGGAAATAATCACTGAACAGCCCCATCTCTTATGAAAGACAAAATTCACAGATCCAAGAAGTATCAAACAGAATAGATCCAAATAGACATACCCCAAGACATTTACTAAACAGACTGTCAGATGTCAAAGAGAAAGAGAGAATTTTGGAAGCAGCGAGAGAAAAGCAATCCATCACAAAAAAAAAAGGGAAGCCCAATAGGAATATGTGTGGATTTCTCAGCAGAAACCATGGAGGCGAGAAGGCAGTGGTATGATATATTTAAGATTCTAAAGGAGAAAAACTACCAACCAAGAATTCTATAGCCAGCAAAACTGTCCTTCAAAAATGAGGGGGAGTTAAAAGATTTTCAGATAAACAATTACTGACAGAATTTGTGATCAAGAGACCAGCTCCACAAGAAATACTAGAGGGAGCACTACAGGCAGATAGGAAAAGTCAAGAGAGAGAGGTGCAGAAATGAAGACTATCAGTAAAGGAAAAAAGAGAAAAAAAATCTAGATATTACATATAAAATCTATAAGGCAAAATGGTAAAAGAAAGTACTGCCTTTACAGTAATAACACTAACTGTTAATGGATTAAACTCTCCAATCAAAAGACATAGACTGGCAGAATGGATTAAAAAACAGGATGCATTTATATGCTGTCAACAGGAAATTCATTTTAGACCCAAGGACAAAAATAGGCTGAAAGTGAAAGGTTAGGAAAAGATATTTCATGCAAACAACAATCATAAAAGAGCAGGAGTAGCTGTACTAATATCTGACAAATTAGGCTTCAAATGTAAAACAACTAAAAGAGTCAAAGAATGACATTGTATTTTAATAAAAGGAATAATTCAACAAGAAGACATAACAATCATAAATATGTATGCACTGAGCCAGAGTCCTCCAAGATATATGAGGCAAACACTGAAAAGACTGATGGAGACATAGACATCTCTACCATAATAGTTGGAGATATCAATTCCCACTCTCATAAATGACAGAACATCTAGACAGAAGATCAATAAAGAAATAGAATTTGAACAATACAATAAGTGAACTAGACAACACACATTTATAGGACACCACACCCCACAACAGCAGGATACACGTTTTTCTCAAGTGCTCATGGACCATTCTCAAGGATCCTGGGTCACAAAGTAAGTCTCAATAAATTTAAAAGATTGAAGTCATAGGAAAAACTTTCTTGGATCATAAAAAAATTGGAAATCAATAACAGGCAGAGGGCAGGAAAATTCACAAATATAAGGAGACTAAACAACACACTCTTAAACAACCAGTGGGTCAAGGAAGAAATTACAAGAGAAATTAGTAAATATCTTGAGGCAAATGAAAATGAAAACACAACACATCAAAATTTATGGACTGCAGCAAAGGCAGTGCTAAGATGGAAATTTATTGCCTTAAATGCCTATATTAAAAAAGAAGAAAGAGCAGAAATTGAGGAATTAATTGTTCACTTGGAAGAACTAGAGAAAGAACAGCAAAGTAACTCCAAAGCAAAGAAAAGGAAAGAAATAGCAAAGATTAGAGCAGAAATGAATGAAATCGAAAAAATCAACAAAACCAGAAGTTGCTTCTTTGAGAAAATCAATAAAATTGGTGGACCCTTAGCTAAGTTGACAAAAAGAAAAGAGAGGAGATGCAAATAAATAAAATTAGAAATGGAAGAGGAAACATAACCATTGACCCCACAGAAATAAAGGAGGTAATGAGAGGATACTATGAACAACTATATGCTGATAAAATAGACAATGTAGATGAAATGGACAACTTCCTAGAAAGGCATGAACAACCAACATTGACTTGAGGAGAAATAGATGACCTCAACAAACCATTCACCAGTAGAGATTGAATCAGTCATCAAGAAGCTCCCAAAAAGGAAAAGTCCAGGACCAGATGGCTTCACATGTGAATTCTACCAAGCATTCAAGAAAGAATTAGTACCAATCCTGCTCCAACTCTTCAAATTAAAAAATTGAAGAGGAGGGAAGGCTACCTAACTCATTCTATGAAGCCAACATCACCCCCATACCAAAGCCAGACAATGATACTACAAGAAAAAAAATTATAGACCAATCTCTCTGATGAATATAGATGCAAAAATCCTCAACAAAATACTTGCAAACTGAATCCAGCAGCACATTAAAAGAATTATACACCATGACCAAGTGGGATTTATTCCAGGTATGTAAGGATGATTCAACATAAGAAAATCAATTAAGGTAATGCACCATATCAACAAATCAAAGCAGAAAAACTACATGATCATCTCAATTGATGCAGAAAAGGCATTTGACAAAATTCAACATTCTTTCTTGATGAAAACACTACAAAGGATAGGAATAGAAGGAAACTTCCTCAACATGATAAAGGGAAAATATGAAAAACCCACAGCTAGCATCATCCTCAATGGGGAAAGACTAAAAGCTTTCCCCCTAAGATCAGGAACAAGACAAGGATGTCCACTGACATCCATTGTTATTCAACATTGTGCCTGAAGTTCTAGCCAAAGCAATTAGACAAGAAAAAGAAATAAAAGGCATCCAAATTGGAAAGGAAGAGGTAAAACTCTCACTATTTGCAGATGATATGATACTCTATGTCAAAAATCCCAAAAAATCTACAGCGAAGCTACTAGAGCTAATAAATGAGTATAGCAAAGTGGCAGGGCACAAGATCAACACCCACAAATCAGTAGTGTTTCTATACACTAGTAATGAGAAATCTGAAGGGAAATCAAGAAAAAAACCCAGTTATATTAGCAACCAAAAGAATACAATATTTAGGAATAAATTTAACTAAAGATGTAAAAGACCTATAAACAGAAAACTATAAGAAATTGCTAAAAGAAATCAGGGAAGACCTAAATAAATGGAAGGGCATACTGTGTTCCTGGATTGCAAGACTAAATATAGTAAAAATGTCATTTCTACCCAAATTTATTTATAGATTCAATACAATACCATTAAAATCCCAAAACTTTACTTTGCAGAAATAGAAAAACCTAAAACCAAATTTATTTGGAAGGGCAGGTGCCCTAAACAGCTAAAAATATCTTGAGAAAGAAAAATGAAGTGGGAGGTTTCACATTACCTGACTTTAAAGCATATTACAAAGATACAGTGGTCAAAACAGTATAGTACTGTCATAAAGATAGATATACTGACCAATGGAATCGAATAGAGTGTTCAGATGTAGATTCTTTCGTCCACGGACAATTGATCTTTGATAAGGCAGTCAAGCCAACCCACCTAGAACAGAGCACCCTCCATCAGAGTTGTCGTTTTCACAGCCTGCCCTGCGGATTTTGGACTTTGCATTCCCACGGTCACGTGAGACACTTCTATAAATTTTATATTTGCGAGTGTCCCCTGTTGAGTCTGTGTCTCTAGAGAACCCTAATACAGCAGCATTATTTACAATTGCTGAGAGATGGAAACAGCCCAAATGTCCATCAGTGGATGAATGGCTAAACATGTTGCAGTGTATACATATGATGGAATATTATGAGCTGTAAGAATAAACTCATGAAGCATGTAATAACACGGATAGACCATGAGGACATTATGCCAAGTGAAATTAGCCAGAAACAAAAGGACAAATACTGTATGGTCTCACCAATATGAACTAGCATTAATGAGTGAACGTGGAGAATTTAAGTTAAGAACACAGGTTATCAGGAGATAGTAATAGGGTGGAGATTGGGCAATTGGTGCTGAAGGAATATAGATTGTACAATAGGAGTGACTGTAAAAATTCAGATATGGACAGCACAATACTACTTGACTGTAGCACAATAAGGTAAGTACACAGAATGAAGGTGAATGTGAGTATGGGTGAGGGAGAAGGGGTGGGGTCACGTATGAAATCAGAAGGTAGGACAAAGGATAAAGACTGAGATGGTATAACTTAGGAATGCCTAGAGTGTACAATGATGGTGATTAAATGTAGAAATTAAAAAATGTTTTTGCAAGAGGAAGAACAAAGGAATGTCAGTATTGCAGGGTTTTGATAATAGATGGTATATGGGGAAAAGCACAATCAATGTAAGCTAGGGTCTATAGTCAACAGTAACATTGTAATATGCTCCCACTGAATGTAACAAAGGCATTATGCCAAAACTAAACGTCAACAGGTGGGGGCATTGGGAATGGGGTATGGATTCTTTGTGGAAGAAAAGAAAATGTCTTTAGATACAGTATGGTGGCAAAGGCATGCCTATGCACTCAGGCTGGATTGTATGATGTGTGAATAAAACTATTTAAAAATGGTCAGAGAGAAACAAGTGATAGAGAAAATGTGGAGAAAGAGATGTATCTAATCACTGTCTGTAGGGAAGTGAGAGGTGCAGCCCCTTGGAGGACAGTATGGTGGTTCCACAGAAGACTAGGGGTGGGGTTGCCATAGGATCCTGCAACCCCGTTGCTCAGTATATACCTGGAGGAACTGAGTGTGGGGACACAAATAGACATTTGCACACTGGTTTGCCACAGGGTTCGTGATCCACAATGAATGGAGGTGGCCCAAGGGTACAATGACTGAGGGATGGAAGAGAGAACTATGGTATATACTTAACAATGGACTACTGAGCCACAGCAAGAAGAAATGAAGTTATGAGGCATGCAACTAGAGGAATGAACCTTAGGAGCGATATGTTAAATGAAATGTCGGAACAAAAAGACAAATACTATCATGCCTCAACTATGTGGACTAACTATAATATAAAAACTTGGTGAACTAAAGTCGAGAGCATATGTTGGGGCTTATTGTAAAAGGGTCCTAGATTGTAAGCTCTTACAGCAGTCACATCTATTCAGGAGGCATATTTGTTATGTCTAAATTCTGAGCTACTGAGGTGTTTGTATATAACCTGGGCTTTCCCAGAAACTTTGGGTATTTATGTGACACTTGAGACTCAGAGTCAGAGCTCTGAAGCTATGAAAGTCAGCAGTACCCCACAGAGGAACAGTTTAAAAAGTTGAAAAAGTGATCAGGCATCAAATAGAGATGTGATTGAAGCTGATCTGGATAGGTCTAAGGTATATCAGAAGACTGGGTAAAAGATATCATCCATGTTTTAAAACTTCAACTTCTGTGTGAGACTAAAGGGAGAGTTGCTTATTTGGTGCAAAATTTATATTTTAGGTAATGCATTTCTTAATTTAACTTGTATGGTCAGTTTAGTTGAGCACCATAAGTACAGGGAATCTTGAATAGGGTATGAGATTTTATTGGTTTGTCCAGGTTAGAGTGATGCCCTGATAAATCCCAGAGTGATCTGGACAGTGAATAAAGTAGTATTTGCAGGGTCCCCTTAGGGGAATGGGAAGGAAGGGGGAAAGATTCAACTTCCCCATTTGGAGCATTTCTGATACTCTTGCAAGCAGTGGGGACAACCAAATCAATAAGTCGAGCTCCCTATCTTGGGGTTCGCCCCTAAGAAACTTATTCCTGCAAAGGATAGGCTAAGTCTACTTAAAATTAGGCCTAAGGGTCACTCCAGAGAACGTCTTTTGTTGCTCAGACATGTAAGCTATCACAGCAAGGGAACCCACTGCCCTCCTCCCCTACATGGGACATGACTCCCAGGGGTGTAAATCTCCCTGGCAAGATGAGACAGAAATCCCAGTATGAGTTAGGACTCAGAATCAAGAGATTGAGAAAACCTTATTGATCAAAAGGGGGAAGAGAGAAATGAGAAAAAACAAAGTGTCAGTGGCTGAGAGATTTCAGAGTCGAGAGGTTATCCTGGAGGTTATTCTTATGCATTAGATAGATATCCTTTTTCAGTTTATGGTGTATTTAAGTGGCTAAAGGGAAGTACCTGAAACTGTAGAGCTGTGTTCCAGTAGCCTTGTTTCTTGAAGATGATTGTATAATGATATAGCTTTTACCGTGTGACTATGTGATTGTGAAAACCTTGAGTCCGATGGTCCCTTTATCTTGGGTATGGACAGATAAGTAAAAAATATGGATAAAAAATAAACAAAGAATAGGGGAAACAAAGGTTAAAATATATTGGGTTGATGCAAATACTAGTGGTCAATGAGAGGAAGAGGTAAAAGGTATGGTATGTATGAGTTTTTTCTTTTTTCTTTTTATTTCTTTTTCAGGAGTGATGCAAATGTTCTAAAAAATAATTACTGTGATGAATATACAACTATGTGATGCTATTGTGAGCCACTGATTGTATACCACGTATGCAATGTTTGTATATTGTTTATCAATAAAAATATTTTTTTAAAAAAGAGAGAGATTGCCAGTCCCCATCCTCAGAGTTTCAATTCAGTAAGCCTGAACTAGGGCCTGAAAATGTGCATTTCTAACAAGTTCCTAGGTATTGCCAATCCTGCTATTCTGGGTGCTGCACTTTGAGAGCAACTAATTCAGAGAAAGGCAGGAAAGATGGAGTTCAAATCACATCTCCACCATTGCCTTGCTGTGTGACCTAGGGAAAGCTACTTAACCTCCCTGAGACCCAGTTTCTTCATGTTAAAATAGGGCTAATAAAACTCTGAAAGTGAAACCATTGCCCTCCCTCTTCATGGGACATGACATCCAGGGGTGAAAGTCTCCCTGGCAGCATGGGAGATGACTCCCAGGGATGAAACCAGACCAAGCACCATGGGATCAACAATGCCTTCTGGACCAGAAGGGGGAAAGAAGTGTAACAAATAAGGTATCAGTGGGTGAGAGAGTTCAAATAGAGTTGAGAGGCTACTCTGGAGGGCACTCTTATGCAAGCTTCAGTTAGACATTGCTAGCTATCATAACTTGTCAACTCCCAATCAAAACAATTCCTACCAATCCTAAAGAATACCTAGGGTAATATATAAGAGTCTACAAAGGTTCCATGCACTAGGGTAACTTTCCAGAAACCTACAACCTCCAGATGGGTCCCTGGACCAGATAAGTCCTTAAATGCAGAGGGGCTAGCCTCTCCAGAACATCAACTGGTTCATCCCCCTATCCCATGTTATCGACAGCCCCTTCTCATATGAAAAAGGTAGAATGGGCATAGCCCAAACACCCCTAAAGAGTGGGGGAATGATCAAAGGTGATGGTGAAGTTATACAGAGAAGGTAGGTTATAATTGCTGAATCACTATATTAATCATTTCTCTTAGTCTCCATTATCTTAGAGCAGCTAAAAGTAAAAACCTAAAACTGTGGAATTATAACCAATACCAAACTCTGAAATCTGTTCTACAACTAATTATTGTGCTGTCCTTTGAAATTTATTGCTTTTTTGTAAATATGTTATAGATTTTTCAAAAAAAAAAAAAGAAAACAGAGAGAAGGAGGAGTATAACAGAAAAGATAGGATTTAACAAATGAGTATGATTGCTGAATCATTATATTGATATTTCTTTCGGTCTCCTGTGTCTTGGAACAGATAGAAGAAAAAATGAAAAAATCGTGGAACTATAGCCCATACCAAACTTTAAAATATGGTCTATAACTACTTATTAAAATTTGTACTTGGAAATTTATAAAATTTTTGGTGTATATGTTATATTTCACAATTTTTAAAAAATGTTAAAAAAGTAATTGAAAAAAAAGGACACTAACACAATAAAATATAAAAAAAAAAAAAACAGGGTTAAAAATGCCCCTTCACAGAGTCGTTAGATCAGAGATAAAATATAAAATACCCAACACTTAGCAGACCCTCAATAGAAGGCAGCTCAGAAGGTGACATTTCCTTCAAGATGCATAAAGACAAGGCTTTCTGTGAAGAATACCAATGAAATAGACCCCTGGAAACCATTTTTCTGATTGATGGGGAAGTCCATGGTTTCACAAAGCAGTACTCTGCAAAGTTATCAGCAAAAACCTGGAACTGAGGAGTTCACAAGAAACACTCAGTGTAACATTAGGCATGGATGCTTGTATTTGTCTGTGCAGACAAAATGGTACTAACCTGAAAAAACAATTAGCTTCCTGGCAGACAGGCTGTCTAACCTCAGGCCACCTTGGGAGGGCTTGCCCACCTCAGCTGCCCTGAGCACCACAGGAACAAATCTTCAAAGTTGTTTTCTCTCTAGCTCTGACATGATAAAGGGACAAGATGCCTCACAGAGCTACTCATTCAGGAGACAATTCTATTAGCAATCCTCAAATGAAAAAAATGTCATTGGCCAAGTTATCCTGGGCAGGGAGTATTGCAGGAGGGCCTCAGATGCCATTTTTAGTGCAATGTGATCTTGGGAAAATCTGGGCTTTGGACTTTGGTTTCCTTTATACACAAAAGAGGTGGATTAGACTAGCAGACTTCTAAGAATTCCTCCATCTCTAATGTTGTATAAAACTACATACAATAATTTGAGGTGGGATTGGACACAGGGATCCAATGAGATCAAGAAAGGCTGGGGCTTGCACAAGTTGTAGGGACTGAACTAAGAGTGTGAATACGTTTCAGCACAACAGACAGCTCCACACAGCTGCTCCGGAGGAAACTGCCTGAATCCTCGCGATGCTGTGTATGAGAGTGACATTCACATTCTAGTCTAAGTCAGGGTTTCTCAGCCACAACACTATTGACATTTGGGACCATAATTCTTTGTTGTGGTAGGCCATCCTGTGCATTGTGTAGGATGTTTATAAGAATCCCTGGACTCTGCTACTCGATGTCAGGAGAAACCCCCAGACCCCACCCAAGTCATGACAATCAAAAAATCTCCAGACATGGCTAAATGTCTCAGGGCGGGGGGGGACACAATCTCCTCTGCTTGATTTTAACCACTGATCTAAGTAAATAGCACTCTGTGGAGCTGTGCCTTGCCCATATGAGGCCACAGTAATGACTCCACTCCTAAAACTGCCCTAGAGTTAAAGAGTCCAGGCACGGGACTCTATTCTCTTCTCTGGTGGGAGGCAATAAAGAGGTTTTAAGTAAAATAAATACATAAACAAAATAATTACAGATTTCAATAAGTGCTATGAAAAAATAAAATAAAATGGATGTGTTAAGAGATAGTGCAGAGCATGTGTCACTTTAAGTAAGGTGATAGGGAAAGGCTCTCTCTAAGGAGGTGCAATTAAACTTACACCTGAAAGATGAGAAGGAAACTACTTACAGGAACATGTGGGGGAGCGCATTCCAGGCAGAGCGAACAGAAAGTCGAAAAGTTCTGACACTGGAGAGAGCTTATGATGTTTGGGGAATGGTGAGGAGACCAGTGTGGCTGGAGTAGAGTGGGGGAGATAATAACAGGAGATGAGGTGTGAGAAGGGGACAGGAGTTAGGTCGTTTCGAGCCTTGACAAGCAAGCTGTATTTTTTTTTTTTTAATTTGCATATGGGCAGGAGGCACCAGGGATCGAACTCCAGACCTCCAGCACGGCAGGTCGGAGCTCTGCCTGCTGAGCCACGGCAGCTGCCCAGCAAGCTGTATTTTAAACAAAGTCCTTGAAGAAAATATACAATGCTAGTGAAAGATTCTCCTCCTGTATTCCCTAAAACTCACAGGCAAAAGCTTTAGCCTTCCACCTCTGTGGACAGTAGCAAAAGCTGCAAGCTGACCCCCGCACTTGCCACTGAATGTCTTCCCAGGCTGTTTTCAAAGCCCTCCATATTAAAAGGCATTCCTAGCTACTGGCCCTCTCCCGAAGGTACATCTTTA
>PVIY010024346.1:0-38157 GCA_004026745.1 Myrmecophaga tridactyla | reverse complement strand
TGCTGGGTATCTACTCGAAGACCTGAGGGCAAGGACACAAACGGACGTTTGCACACCAGTGTTTAAAGTGGCATTATTTACAATTGCTGTAATGTAATTGTAATTATATTCAGCATCAGTCTCAATGAAAGTGAATTTTAACTGTAAAGACAGTATAGCTTTACCTTTTCTAAAAACCCTACTCTGTTTCTAAGGGGGAGTAAACATATACTGACTTGAACCACTGTTCAGCTGTTCTAAATAGCACCCGTTTTTGAAAATGTTATTTTAAATAATTATAAATATTTTCTTAGGAATCATCTTTGTTTTAGGTTTTTGCTGGTAAATTCTTTCTTTATTGAGAGTGTAAATGTGTCCATCAGATATCCAGATCATATCCTTAGGTGATCAAAAATGCTAAAATGGTAGATTCCAAATTGATAAGATATTTACCCTAGTTAATGACTGGATTTTTACTAACATGTGCTGTGGAGGAAAGTATTTTGCAACGAACTCCAGGAGTCCTGGCTGTTGTTCACATGTCCTCATTTGTACGTCAGTACTTTCCATGCTCAAATGTAACAGAATTAGCAGTTTACTGAACATGATAAAATACTGTAAGCACGCAGCGTGAGCTCTGTAAACCTACTGATTTTATCTCTTACTTGCCAAGTCAGGAATTATAGCATGTCACAGGCAGCATATCTAAATCCATCTGTGGCCCATCTTTCTTATAAGTGACCTGCTTTCTGGAAATGATGTCGGCTGTGCCTGCCATCTGATTCACTTGTCCTGTGTTGTTAAACTAGTGCCACATGTTATGGTCTGTGGATGATTCAGAACCCTAACGCAGGGCGCCTGGGCAGCTCAGTGGGGAGAATGCCCGTCTTTGATGCAGGAGACCTGGGTTCAATTCCCAGACCATGCACCCCAAAAAAACGAAACAAAAAAATCTGTAACACAGGCAGAAGCAGATGGGGGAGAGTCGCTAGCAGAGCTTCTTGTGTGCTCAGGGCCTGGGAGGATTTCTGTAATCATTTGTGGGTTTAAGGGGTATTCAACAGGAACCAGCTATGCGCCCCAGGATGATAGAGGCAGGATTGAAATTTGGGTGGTCCTGAAGCCCATATTCTTATGCTACATATCCTTCTTTAATTTTCTGGAACAAAGATGGTCTTATATATGACCCATTGATTATAGAAGAATTAGGTGTTTCTTATTTTAGATTGAACTTTTGAACACTTAAAAAAAATGTATGTAAATCAGTGATAGACATTTTGCAGGTAAAATTTTCCAGTGTATCTTTTTTTTTCTTAAAGCAGACTGCTGTCTAGTTGTCATAGGCACTGTTTTTTTAATTTTGTAGGAAATGACAGAGTTCACTGCTGGACACTAGTTACAAGTCAAGCCTTAGATACCATGTGGAGATTTGCAAAAGGGTCTATGTCGTTGGTAATTTCATTTCTGGTAGCTGCCCTCTGCTACTTCAGAAGACTGTATTTATATTTAGGGCAGCGACTGAAATGGTAGGTCATTATATCATCTTTAAATTTCAACATTGCCCTTGCTATTCAAAGTAGAATTTTGATATTATTGTTCCTTTTCTCTTTCAGGTGGATTGGATATCTGCAGAGAAAATTCAAAAGTAATTATTTTCGTGTGTATGTTTCCTTATTTTTAAGATGTGGAGAGGGCTAAAGGAGATGTGGAGAGGAAAGGAAAAATAATTGCCTTTTATTTTTGACTTGGTCCAGGGAACCTCAGTGTGGAAGCGGAAGTTGATTTACTCAGTTATTGTGCAAGGGAATGGAAAGGAGAGCTACCTCGTGCCAAGCTGATGAGGAAGGTGTGTCTGTTTGTAAAAGCTGTGGAAGAACATAGAATTTGCCCATAAGAATCAGGAGAGAAACAGACATTTCTACTATTGCTTTACTAAATTCAGAGACCAGCTCACACCAAATGTATACATGTAAAATTGTGGCACTAGTTCAAAAGGCAAGTGGCTGATAGACATTGGCTTGTAGGCCTTGCCTTGGCACCTTCCACCCAGAGCTAGTGTCTGAAGATTTGCATAAATTAGGCCTGCAACTTTGGGAAACGTGAGCTTTGCTACTCTTTTCAGCCCTCTCCTAGCCAGGCCTATTAAACTTCTGCAACGCAGTGAAGATTTCTGCCCTGGAAGGGGTCAGGTACCTTGCCATAAAATATTTTGAGGACTTTTAGAATTTTCCATCAGACAGTCTTGGTGACTATTCCCAGCAGTGCTGCGGAACCCTGTCTATAGCAAAGGCAAAACAGAACGTGCGTCTAAAGTTCTCCTTGGCACGGCCTGACAGGTAGGCAGTATTTTTCATGTGGTCAGGTTGAATCCATTGTCTCCCCAAGATGACTTCCCTGGCCCTGAACTTCCAGGAGTTTATCATGTAAAACAGCACGATACGGAATCTGTGCAAAGAAGTCACTTCAAGGTTTCGTACAGTCATATTTGTAATTTATCATTGTTTTTGCTTATGTTGCCCATGTTCGTTGAATGTAACCCCTTATGGAAAATACAGCTAATTCGCTTTCTTTATTCTTTTAGTCCATGGGCTTAAAAAAATATTTTTCTTTTTGTACCATTAGGCTTATGAGGAACTGTTTTGGCGGCATCATATTAAATGTGTACGGCAAGTAAAAAGGGATAACTATGACGCACTGAGATCGGTGTTGTTTCAGGTGTTCAGCCAGGGCCTGCCTTTTCCATCCTGGATGAAAGAAAAAGACATTGTTAAGGTACGCCTTCACACTTGAAACACGGGACATGCCACGTCTGTTGCGGTGACACAGAAGCTCCAGGCCTTCTGTGGGCTGCTTTGTATCTGGGATTTTGAGGTTGAAGGGACTTGAGAGGTCATTTTACCCATCTGTCTCTCATGCAAGCTTGCAGATAAATCATCTTGGAAAGATGGCCATAGACAGTTTGACCCCAGACTCAAGAAGTGTGGTGGTGGGAAAATGCGTGGGATACCTACGATGGACCTGATTCTTACATATACCATAATGTGTACCATAATATTACCCTGAATTTACAGTCGAGGAAGATGCTAAGAGGTGAAATAGGCCGTGCAAGGTCTGCCAGCTGAGGGCTAGAGCTAGTGCTAACCCCCACAGTGTGTGATTCTAAATTCCAAGTATTTCTGATGAGCTGTGAAGCCCTAAAATTGGTTAAAAATAATTTAATTTCTAAGGAAATATATCTAGGCAGTTTGGGAGGTATTTTAATAAGACAGTGTTTAGATAAGATATACAATCTTATATATTTTGGTTCTTATCACTTGTAAACTTGTAAATAAGAATATGATTTATGAAACATTTAATTCACAAATCACAAAAAACAACCAAGCTTTTTTCTTAACTTTACAGTATGTTTAGATGATGATTGCTAAGTGAGGTAATATTATAGGCTGTGACAGACTCAAAACTTGTGTGTAATAATTATTGAGATACTAATTACTGTTGGCATCTACTTCCTTTTCAAGCTTCCTGAAAAATTGCTATTTTCACAAGGTTGTAATTGGATCCAGCAATACAGTTTCGGTCCTGAGAAATATACAGGTTCAAATGTGTTTGGAAAATTACGTAAATATGTAGAATTACTGAAAACGCAGGTGAGTGTTTTGGGGGAAAAAGACCAGGAATGACAACACACATCTCAAATGTAACCCCTTTTCTCTCCTGGGAGGCATTTTACTTTATGTTAGTAAGAAGGTAATGCAAGCCAAAATGCTGCTTCTAAAAACGGATTCCCTTTCCTTGTTCTTTCTCCTACCAAGTAACGAACAAGAGCAAAGTTCTTCTATCTGATTCATAGGACCTATATTTGGGGTCCATTATGGGTTAAGGAAGTTTTTGTGAGCTGGCACAGAAACTATGACAATCATGTACCTTTATTTCCCCGGAATATTGTGGCCCACATTTCAGACATGGTGCTTAGAAATGCCCTTTGGGGGCATTCCCTCTTAATAACTTGGGAACAGCACACATACAGTAATCTGAGTAAGAAGTTTTCCTGTCTTTTAATACAGACACATTTTGGATTATTAGAGTTAGCCCTGAGTCTACCATACTAGCCTGGGAAAGTAACTTACCTTTCTGTGCCATAAGTGTTCCAATCTGTAAAACTGAAATATGAATAGGATCTACCCTTAGGATTATTGTAAGGACCAACAAGGTAAGACATCTAGAGAGCTTCAGGCTGTGCCTGGCCCACTGTGAGTGTTAAAGAATGCTAGCACTATTTTTCGTTTCTGTAACCTCTGTGTAACCCAGTTATCTTAAGCAATTTTAGGAAACTAACTTGTTTGGTACCATACTTAGTAGGTGGCACATCTAAAAAAATATATATTTAAACCATTTTGTCATTGTGGAAGTAACATATACTTATAGTTAAGAAAAATCAAACTAGCACCAAAAGCTATCAATCAGTATCAAGTACAAGGTCAAAATTCCACTTCCCCCTATTGATCTTTAATGTCTGAGTACTTTTAAAATTGGGCAGTTGTGTGTGCCTTCACCTTTACACTCCTAAATTTCTCTTTTACATCTCTGTTTTTAGTGGACTGAATTTAATGGAATTAAAGATTATCACAAGAGAGGCAGTATGTGCAACATCCTTTTTTCCAATGCAATCCTGGAATATAAACTTTATGAAGCTTTAAAATTCATCATGCTGTATCAAGTCACTGAAGTTTACGAACAAATGAAGACTAAAAAGGTGGTTCCCAGTCCTTTTAGACTGCTGTTTTCCAGGGAAACTTCATCTGATCCTTTGAGCTTCATGATCAATCACCTAAACGCTGTAGGTGACACGTGTGGATTAGAGCAGGTAATCGGGGCAGAGAGTCGTGCCCCTTTGCTTAAGGACGATCTTGGTGATACTTGGGCGTGGAGGACTTTGGGCTTTACTTTCCGCAGGGATAAAACCAAATGTAAAGGGGCAGCCAGTTTAAGGCAGAGTGGGGGCCTCACTGCCTGGTGCTGGTTGCCGAGTGTCTCCCCAGCTCTGTGGCCCAAAACCCCAGCTCTGGGGGCCAGGGTGGATTTTCACGTTTTTTGTCCGTTGAGAACTGTTGTAGCAGATTAACCCAGGAAAAGCCCATCGGAAAAGCATTTAGTTAACTCCTGCAGACAGACATTCCTGAAAGTTTTATTAAATTCAGAAAATGCTTTCATCCCTTCAGGAAAGGGTTTCTTTCTTGTTTTGCTTTCCTAGGATATGCATGAAATTATCTGAAATATTTGTACACAAATCAATTTTAAATAATACAAAAGAAAAAAATTTTAAATGATACAGAACTAGCTGGAAAACAGTGTAGTTTTATATTGTACAATCTGTCCTTTTTCATTACATTTTTTTCCAAGAGCTTTTTCCTGTGATTTCTTCTTGCTATTCCAAAGAAATGTCCCTAAGCTTGTCCCCTTTTCTCCCACATAGTAGACATTTATCCCTATCCTCGTGTCCCCTTAGGGGTTTATGTGGCCATAAACAAGTGGATTATTTCTTAAGCTGCAGAAGAAACACGTTTCCCATACTGTGCTGGGAGGGCAGGGATTTGAAAACGTGTATTTGTGAGCTTCCTTTCATCTCGTCCCCAGATTGATATGTTTATACTTGGATTCTCCCTTGAAGTGAAGATAAAAGTGTTCAGACTATTCAAGTTCAACTCCAGCGACTTTGAAGTCTGCTATCCAGACGAGCCTCTCAGGGAGTGGCCGGAGGTCTGCCTGCTGACCGAGAACGACCACCAGTACCACATCCCCGTCCTCTAGGGACGTCACCGGCGACGCAGTCATGCCTGGAAGTAAAGCGTCTCTTGAAAACCCAAGCTAGTGTGTCAGCTGCTGGAGGAATTAGGACATTTTCTCCGGAGTTCCAGACTCACTGGAGGGGACGGTGCACGGATGGCTTGTGGTCATTTTTCAGTGGTTTCCTCCAAAGCAGCTGCGTTGACATGTGCCTGTTGGTGGTTTGGCCGCATCCATAAGGACTTTAGACACATCACACAACGGCCGGCCTACAAAAGCCCAAGGAAGTTGAATATGGACAATGGAAGGGAGTGGGGAGGTAAGTCTAGAAGAAAACAAGTAGGGAAAAACGATAACCTGCAGAGAAAGAGTATCTTTATCTCCAACCTTCAGTTTTTCATTAAGAATCTCATCATTGACTGATCACTGTGGATCAGCACCAACATGGCCTTATTTACTAAGCATTATCCTCCCAGGAATTTGTGTGGCATACTGATTCTCTGGAACCACTTATTTAATTTTAAGATGTGTGTGTGTATATGTACGTATACATATATATGTATACATGTACACATATGTATACATGTATGGTTTTTACATACATACATATACGCACATACCTATAATCACTACTTTGTAATATTGTACAGTTTGTTTTATATCTCTGTTTTTTTTTTGTTCCTGTTGTGTCTGGCTAGTTTAATGTGTTTTGTATCGATTCAAAAAAGGTAAATTCTGTAGATTAAGGCAACTGAATGACAATTATTGAACTGCCCCCCAAATATTAAACTATGGTGTATTTAATATGTCGTTACCTGTGTATTTAATGTGCAATCTCACTGTGTTAGGCAGAGTAATTGTCCTGCAAGGTGTCCTAATCCCCGGAACCTATGACTGTCTAGTTACATGGCCAGGAGGGATTAAGGTCACACAGATGGAATTAAGTTAACTAATCATCTGCCCTTGAAATAGTCTCCTGAGATTCTCCAGGTGGGCCTGAAAGAATCATGAAGGTCCTTAAAAGTGGAAGGGAGAATCTGAAAAGAGAGTCAAGAGGAAGATGTGAAATGAGGAAGAATAGTCAGATGCTATGCTCCCAGCTCTGAAGATGGAGGAAGGGCCCACAAGACAGGGCGGCCTCTAGGAGCTGGAAGTTGAGACAGATCCTCTCCTCGAGCCTTCAGCATGGAGCACGGCCCTGCTGATGCCTTGATGTCAGCCCAGCGAAACCATGTTGGGCCTCTAACCTGCAGACCTGTTAGAGGAATGTGTGGTTTAACACATGACTGGGTTTGGGATCATGGGTTACAGCAACAATAAAAAACTTAAGATGCTCAGGCTAACTAATTTTTGATCATTTTAAATTTTGGAAGTACTTGGCTATACTCTTGAATTTCAATAAATACAAAATAATTTTTTAAATCTTTCTAGTGACATAGTACTTCAAAATCATCACAAACCACTGTTGAGTGATTCACTAACTGACGTATTTGGTGTTAATGTTTTCCCATATTTTCATATTGCCTCTCTAAATAAAAAGGAGGCTGATGCTGTGGTGTATGAAAATACGTTAGATTTTTCCTTGCAGTGAGGCCTAATCAATCAATATTCTGTAAATGGTAAGCCAGATGTCCAACGGTGCTTCGTGCCTACTGCTGCTTTTTCTCTGGTTATAATGAAATCAGATGAAGTGGCTTTTACCTTGACAGTCACACATGCCAGGAGTTCTTAACTGATCTCTGCCAATGCCATTTAGTGGAGGCTGTTGGAAGCCATCCCCCCGGGCACGTTGCTGTGACCTAGAAGCCATGGACTGCCCCTCTCTGTTCACATGCAGCTGGGATGACAGCTGCGGTGGGCTCTGGCTGGTCCAGTGGAATCGTAGCTTGGGTACCTGGCTCCAGTCGGGCCCCCAGGGACAGACAGGCAGTAACCCTGCATTTCCTCACCTCACATGATTACTTCCCATCAACTCAGGACCAAAAGGAACAACTTTCACGGGGATTGACAGCCTATAGTTCTATGTCACAGGACATATCACCCCGTTGTGTTTATCTTTAACTGTGTATATATGGGGGGGTGGGGGCTGTGGAATGGGGCAAGGATTCTTTGAATAAGAGGGTCAAAACCAAAGTGTGAGAAGAGAACATTTCAATTCAGTGAGAATAAAAGGGAAGAAAACATTTAAATAGTTGCTCTATTTTGAGAAGATGTCAAAACAGAAGGTTTGTAGCTAGGAGATATTGGGTATTTTTTTGTCTTGAATTTTTGTTCAGTTGTGTAACAAACGTACCGAACATTAGCCAGAAGAAATGTCACATAAATTAGCACATTTTTACATTTTAAAACATTTTATTGCGACATATATATATACAAAACGATATTTCAAAGTATATTTTAAGTAGTTTTAGAATAAATTTCAGAGTATGGTACGAGTTACAGTTCCACAATTTCAGGTATTTCCTTCTAGCTATTCTAAGACACTGGACACTAAAAACAAATATCAATGCAATGATTCAGAAGTTATACTCGTGTTAAAACTTATCTTCTCTGTTACAACTCCTCCTTCTCTGATTCTTCTTCCAATCTTTAGGGATATTTGGACAATGACCATTCTAAGTTGAACCAAAGCTGTTCCAGCTACGGGGGAGCCAGGTGGAAGCCCCAGGCCCTTCTCTAGCGAGTGGGAAATCCCCAGGGGAGGGTGGGCCCAGCCTCCAGGAGAGAAAGTGCACAGGCTTCCTGGCACTCATATTCGATTTCCCAAGCACTTTGCTGCAAATTCATTTTGGCTGGAAATGTTCACGTTCTTGTCCTAAATCACATGACTTTCTCATATATTAGTGAGGTCAAAGGAAGATCAATTTAATTCTGTCCAGGCTAGGCTTGAGGAGGAAAAAAATCTAACTTTTCTGAATACACTGGAAATATTGAGAATTTCATAACAGAAAAAGTAAATGATTTTAAATTGGTGACTAGCATGATATGAGAACATTAAAGCAAAATATCAAAAGCAGGATTACTAATTCCAAAAATAGCAATAGTTTTCTCTTAAATGGAAAACTAAAGCTCTGTGATTCAATTTACAAGAATGTTTCTCACTAGCAAGGCTAGTTACTGTGTAAAGTAAAAATTATATATATATATTCTTGTCCATGGATCTAAAATGTAAATTGCCTATTGGCTTGTTTGTCATCAGTTGAGTGTTATTCACCTTAAGTACTTATTGTTCACATTTAGTTATACTTTTCTACGAAGCCATTCAGTTTCCTTAAACCCTAGTTTTGTCCACATCACCTGCTTTAAAGCCAGACACAAATTTAAGGGGATCCAAATTATAGGATCACTTCTAAAGTGTTTGTTAAAGATAGTTGGAACTTTCCTTAATTCACATTTGCTTTAATCCTGTCATACTCCTTTAGGTCAAGAAAATTGAAGCTTATTTGGGTTATATTTATGCCATATCATATCACTGTGATTCTTAAGTGAAAGGAAAAACCATTTGAATATACAGCTTTGGCTAGCCGTGGAAAGTGGGCACGCTGCCTTTGTGCTTGAAGGTCTCAAAATGTGTTTAAGGAAAGGAGACCTCTGGGGGGAAGGAGCTGGCAATGCAGTGCAAGAAAGAGCCAGCAAGGATCAGTGCTGGATGACTGGACTGTATGAGGAATTTTAAAATTATGTTATTAGCTGGTATCTCTAAAAAGTCAACTTTCTGTATAAAATTTAATTAATCTACTGGTCCTTATAGTCATGTTGTCAGGTCCAAAATTGTTGTTTAAGTCATTTGAATGTCAAGGTGTCACTTACTGGTAAGGATTCTTGGAAAGTTTAGTCAAGAGAATTTCCTAAGATACAAAAGTGCTTGCTTTAAATGTTTCCCTCTTAACCTAGATGAATTATAAAACCCATTTCTGTGCAAGTAATTTATTTAAAACAGATGTCTAAGAAGTGTTCCTGAAGTAGAGACAGTTTTTTTTTCTGCCGCAACAATGTATTTGTAAATAAAGAATATTTTCTTGTTCTTAATGTATAAAAAACTCAGAACACACAAACAGAGGTTGGTAGTTAAATCTTCAGTATCAGCATACCATCTCCAGATTTTGTTTTTCTCGCCTGGAAGTTCGAAAAGGCGAAATGACATGCCAATCAGTAATGCCAGAGCCTTTAGGAACAGTGCCTAGCTTTACTCCATTGTACCTTATCATACATATATCAACAGACTTATCGGGACAACTGCAGAAGCCTGAGACTTTCCTGGCCCCATTTCATGTTATCACTGTCACCCCCAAAGACAACATCCGAGAAGCAACTGGGGAGCTACTTCAAGTGCTTTTCAAGACCCTGGCTTCGTCCTCTGCTCAGTGTGCACACTGACTCTGGGTTCTGGGCTTTCCTGTTGCACTGAAAGCTTCATGGAGAGGACCCCAGGGCGTGGCGAAGAGAAGCATATGACTAGAGGCAGGACCTGAGAAGCTGTTTGAGTGTTCTGAAGTTTTCAGACACAGTATGTGATTCCAAGTACATACATTTACAAATCCCTTAAAGAAAAAGGGCGCAGATAGAAGGGTGTGTGTGGCAAAAAGGTATTTGTTATATTGGTATCATTGTAGCTAAATTAAAATGACAAATATTCATATCTCTTTTATCAGAAACTCCCTTTAGCTACAGTCAAACACGTTTGGATAGATAAAAAGAAAAGCTCAACACTGGTATATATTTGTTCTATGTGTAATTCATTAACCACCAAACAGTAAATGAATAAACTTAATTTTTCCATTTGGTTTGTGTATTTGTTTTTGGGTAAATCTCCTCTTTACTTAGCTTTTCAAAAGGTTTATGATCCATTTGGTTTATGTTTTACAAAGTAATGAATTGCTTCCATCTGCTAGTTAGACCAGTTATTTTAGTAATTGCATTTTTGTCTGTCTCTCTTTAAGCCATTATAAGTGCAAGCAAACTGAAAAGATAATCCGTACGATCAGGAAAAGACGATAGTACAAGATTCTCTTTTAACTATCCCTGGTGAAGAACAAGTTTTTCAATTTTTCCGATCCTTTGCACACTGATACTTTTGTAAAATACAATGGAATTGTTGCACCAAGGTCAGATTGCTATAAAAGTTTCTAAAGGCTCATTCTCAATTTCTGTTCTTGTGGATAGTCACAAAGAGTTTGCACGTGCCATTGTCTGAGAACACTTACGAGTCTCAGGCAAAAATCAACAGATTCTCATGTTATTTATAGACGTTTCTAACCCAGATGTTTGAGATTTTGCCCCGAGGAAAAGGGCAATGGGTTTTTTAAAATTACTGGTGTTATTTGTTCCAACCAAGAACACCTGTAGGTCTGTGCCCTACTCGGTATAAGACTGAAAGGGCGAATGGGGGCTGGGATCTGCTCCCTGAGCCCTGGACTCTTGAGGGAGGGCATTTCGAGTTCCCTGACAGTTTTCTGGTCCAGCTCTGCACCAGTGGGGGTAGTTTTTCCTAATTTCCATTAAGTCCTGTTTAGCAAGGGATTCTCATATCAGCCATTAGATAGTCACACTACAAAGCTACACATTTGCAGTAAGATTAGTTCTTTTGAAGAAGGCTTCTCAGAGAGACAGAATCCATAGTGAGTCTTTTTCCCAGAAACTTCTTTTTTATTGATCTAAGACTTCAAGGGAGCAAGTTTTTAAATGAATTCCCAGGGAGTGAAGCTTCCTGAACTTTACGATACCCTGAATCATTTATTTAGGCAGCATGCCCTGTAGAATGGACAAGACAGCAGAGTCAGCCCGAGTTTTGATACCCAGAAGCAGGTTCTTAGACAAAGGCAGCGTGTGAAAGAATATAATTTGGTTGGGTCACAGGCTCCTAAGAATGAACTGCCTGCGAATGTTCCACTGTGTGGGAGAGGCCTGTCCCCAAGCTGCCAGGTCCCTGGCCCACATCTCCAGAGCCTCCCTTCCTGGTGCAGGTCCGAGGGGTGGCCTGGGGGACGGGGGCAGGCAGTAAACAAGGCCAATGACCCAGCAGCCTGAGTCAGCAAAGCTCCAGGCAAGAACATTTGAGTTGACAGCGGGAGGTGGGATGGGAGAGAGATCTTAAAACACTTTCACTGAACTGGATGGTTTTTGTCCACCCGAGTCTGGCTCAAGGGTTCACCCCACCACGCCCATTGGACCTTGCCTTCCTGACAGCCCTGCTGCCGACCGGAAGAATTGCCCTCCGCTTGCTTGGCCTTTGCTGGCCTCCCAGGTGGTGCCTCCGAAGCAGAGGCACAGGTGAAAAGCCTGCAGTCAAGAAACACTTTGGGCAAATGCATGAATTTAATCTCTCTGTGTATTTTTATTGTGAATGGCAAATGTTTGTGAGCTTAAGTCTGTTTTATGATTAGCATGAAATCTTGCCTAAGCCAAAGCCAGTCCTGCTAGAAATGCAAAAAAGGGGAACTTTTTACCTGCTTTGAGTACTGCTCAAGCCTGTTCAGTTGTGAGGCCAGATCTTGGGAGAGCGTGGTAGGGAGGAGCATGGAAGCACAGCGGCTCCTCCCAGTACCTAGTCTTGCACTCCACCTGGTCTCATCTCTCAAGACTTCTCTGCCTTGCTTTGTGCATGTTCTCTCTTCCCCTCCCTCCCTCTCTTTGTTGTTTTCCCTTTGTCTCTCTCCATCTCTACATCCGCCTTTCACTCTTCAGCCAACTCCTTGCCTCTTCATCTAGTACTTAAGGATGCTCCCACCACAGAAAGGAACTGTGTTCATTAGTCTACCTTCCTGAGATGCAGGATCTGATGGGCTCATCACATCTATGGCTATCTATGCCCCCCCACTGCCCCATGTTCTTTTATCCTGATTCAATATTGTGGGTGGGATCTTTTTGATGAAATTTCTGTGAAGATGTGACCCACCCAATTGTGGGTGGGAACTTTTGATTAAGTGGTTTCCATGGAGATGTGTCTCCACCCATTCAAGGTGGGTGACTTACTGGAGTCCTTTAAGAGGGAACCATTTTGAAAAAAAGCTTCAGAGCTGACACAGAAGAAGACCTGTGGAGATGCAGAAAGAAAACATCCCCAGGGAAGCATAAGAAATGAGAAACCAGGAGAGAAAGCTAGCAGAGGTTACCATGTGCCTTTCCAGCTGAAAGAGAGACCCCGAATGTCATCGGCCCTTTCAAGAGTCAAGGTATCTTTTTCTGGATGCCTTAGTTTGGACATTTTTATGGCTTTAAAACTGTAAACTTGTGACTTAATAAATTTCCTTTATAAAAGCCAACCCACTTCTGCTAAATTGCATTTCCAGCAGCATTAACAAACTAAAACAATACCAGACACCTGTGGCCAGGCTATGGTCAAGGGGAGCCTGCAGCCCAGAGTCAATATTTCTGGTAAGTGGACACGAGCAGGAAGCAGCTCAAATCCTATCGAATACACTTGGGGATAGTCATACCTCAGGTGCGCACGAGTGACCTTCAGGGCTGAAGAAGTATCTAGTTTAAATCAGCATTATTTAAAGTTTGCTAGCCATTCCATTGGCATCCTCACAGATGTCAATGTTAACTGGTTCATTTGAGAGTAATGAAGACAAATGCTGGGTGGCATGAAAGTGTGGACATAGCGGTCACACAAGATGCCCTTGTGAAGTACTATTCCCAATGGCCAGGGTGGAAGAGAAAAAGGGATAAAAAGTTATAGTTGCCCAGAGTAATTCCTTTCCTGGGCAGGTTTGTGGTTGTTCCATTTAAATAGCTGAAAATATAGATGTGTGCTATTTTTAAAATGTCGATAAAATTCTCATGAGCTTAACTGCAGCCTTTTGATGGAAAATGTATTGCAGTTCTCTTTTGTCCTCTAAACCTTATCTAGGCACATTTTCAAACACACTCTCAGCCTGCAGCTGGTCAGCTCTGTTTGCAAAGCGTTTTGGCTCTGGTACTTGACTTTCAGGTTGCATACGTTAGATTTGTCATTGTCTGCTTCCTCCAGGTTCCATGACGACTTCCTTAATTTGTTGTTCTCTTTGTGGCATAGGTAGTAAATTCTTACCCGGCAGTGGGAAATTGGCTCCTCAGCTCTTAAGTGTAAACACAAAGTTCAGATCTGTTTGGAACCTTGTGCACAGAATTCCCAACAGCTCTATCATAGGCTAGTTTTGCATTAACTGTAATGAGATATTGTTTTCTCCATGCCTATTATGACTTCTACAGGATATTGCATGTGTTAAGATACAGCTTGGGGACAGAGACAGAGCAGATTCCTAGACCCCTGGAAGGGTAGAGCTGATCATTGTCCTTCTTGGTGTCAGTTCTCAAACACTGAGCTACTGGGATGTGGGCATCACTGAGTTTCCTGGGCTTTTCTGCCCCCTGCATTTTCTGTACACTCGTAGGTAGAGCTAGAGGCTTGATCATACACAGTTTCAATTTCTTGGAAAAAGAAATACACACCTGCATATGGGTGTGTATTGAATTTTTCCATCAGGAAGCACAAATGCCATTTTCAGTAGGTGGTAAATCAATGCTGGCATGCATCCAAATAACATCAAGTTCACACTGGATTCAGATTTCATAGTTATTCAGTGTCCCATGGTCAGATACTTATTTACCAAAGTTCAGTAGAAGAATGGTACTTAGAAGAGGAAGGCATGCCTTGTTCCCACCCCTAAGTGTCTACATTGAGATTCTCCCATTGGTGCTTGTTTGAGGCTTCACAGGGCATGCCCATCTGCCACAGATATTTTGAGCAGCTTTGCATCTTCTGGGTCTTGAGGTCCCAGTGGCTGTTTGGCTTGTGCCTCAGCCTAGTTCCATTGCAGAGCCTTCTCTTGCTCCAAGACCCATTTAAAACTAGCATATTATTGATTACTCAGTCATCAGGTCAGAGCAGCAACCCCAGTATAAAATATGCTCAGCAACCACTGTTCTCTCACCACCTTGGTTCTCACCTTAGAAATTCCCCTGTATTCCCAAGACCCAATACCCTTGGAAATTTCACTGGTATAGAAGATCCTGAATTTTTATGAGTTTATTTACCAATTTACCACCTCTTTATATGCAAGATGGGGTAGACTAAAAATGATCACAAAATCCTTACTATTTCTCCCATCAAGAGATAGAATCTGTTGTTCCCATCCCTTGAATCTGGCTGGCCTAGTGATTTGATTTCAGCAAGAGAATGCAGCAGAAATGCTGGGAGATTTCCAAGCAAGGCACAAGAGTGAAGCCATCTTAAACCATCTACACATTTTCAGCCACCATCTGACAGCAGCAATATGAGTGAGACCAGCAAAAGAACTCCCTAGTTAACACACAAAATTGTGAGAAATAATAAATTATTGTTTTAAGTTGCTGAGTTTGGGGGTGTTTGTTAAGAATCAATAAACCGAAGCTGAAATTGGTTTCTAAAAGTGGTGCACTGATCTAGCAAAAAAGCACGTAGGATTGGTTGCCTGATCTAACGCATGAGGGCTGCTGTGGTAGGAATGACCAGGTTGAAGCCTCTGGACCAGCCTCCATCTACCAAAATATTACATGAAGCGCAACATCTCATTTCTAGGAACATTGCAGAGATTGGTGCCACCTTCAAAGACTTGAAACTTGTACGAGTGGTGATTTTTATCTTATCTTCCTTTAACTTGTCTGTTTGACCTATACCAAAGAGGGAAGAACCCTGGAGAATGATAGTAGGTCATTGTGAGCTTAATCAGGTGAGAGTCCAATTGCAGCTGTTCTTTCAGATGTGCTTTCTTTGCTATATGAAACAGCATAGTCCCTGGCCCCTGGTAGGCAACTCTTGATCTGGCAAATGCGGTGTAAGGATAGTGGTAGAATTCTCCCCTGCCATGTGGAAGACCCAGGTTCGATTCCTGGCCCACGCACTTTTCCCCCACCACCCCCCCAAATCTCAACAAATGATGCTGTAGTAATAGGATAATTACATAGAAAAAGAATGAAATATGACCCCACCATGCAGCATATAAAAAAAATTAAAAAAGAAGAAGAAGATATCCAGAAGCAGTTTGCTGTCATCTAGCAAGGACAATAGTACTTAACGTCAATTCTCTGGCACTCTGTAATAATAGAGTCCCCAGAGACTTTGATCAACAAACCTTCTCAAGAGTGTCATGATGGATTCACAGGATTGATGGCATGATACCAACTGGGCCTGGTGAGCAGGGAGTAGCCTTGGTAAGACATCTGTATACCATGGATTGAAAGATAAAACCTGTGAAAACTCAAAGATCTGTCTACCATGTCTGTGAAGTGGTTTTATATGCCAGAATATACCTTTTTTTTTTTTTTAATTTTACATGGGCAGGCACCGGGAATCGAACCCAGGTCCTCTGGCATGGCAGGCAAGCATTCTTGCCTGCTGAGCCACCGTGGCCCACCCCAGAATATATCTTTTAATGTGAGAGACAAATTGCTGCACCTTCACTACTATGATTGATAAAAGGGTACATAATAAATGTGAGAATCTTTGGATTTTAGAGAAAACAAATATACTGTTTTGAGCATGCTGCTCCAATCCATTTATCAAGAAATGTGTACAGCTGCTAGTTTCCACTGGGGCCCAGAGCAAGACAAGGCTTGGCAACTGGTTCAGACTGCTATGTATTTGTGGTTTCGTTCATGCTACTGTATATCTGTAGTCCTTTCATCTTTATTGCTGAGTAGTTGTCTGTTGTATGGCTAAACTATCCTTTATACATTCACGAATTGAATGACATTTTGGTTTCCATTTTTGGTGACTAGGAATAAAGCTCCTAATAAATATCCTTGCACAAATTTTTGTGTAAACATAAGTTTTCAGTTGTCTTGGTAAATATCTAGGAGTGAAAGTGCTATATTTTTGACGTTATAAGTAACTGTGAGAGTAATTCTACCAACATAATTCATTATAGCAACACATTAAAGAAGCAAAATATTTTGATTATATTAATAGATGCTAAAAGGCATTTGATGACATTCAATAGCCAGGTATGCTAGTTTGAAAGTGTTGTGTGCCCCAGAAAAGCCATGTCTTTTAATCTTGATTCAATATTGTAGAATGGAAACGCTTTTGATTAGTTATTTCCATGGAAATGTGACTTTCCCAGTTGTGGATGTGACCTTTTGATTAGATTATCTCTAGAAGGATGTACCATACCCAGTTGTGGGTGTGGCCTTTTGGTTAGATGGAGATGTGACTTCACCCATTCAAGGTGGGTCTTGATTAGTTTACTGGAGTCCTTTAAAGGGGAAAACATTTTGAAGAATGTGGCAGAATTCTTGCCAACCATGCCAGAGACCCAGGTTCAATTCCCAGTGCCTATCCATACAGAAAAAAAAAAGGGAAAACATTTTGAAGAAACCTCAGATGCAGACTCTTGGGAAACAGTTGCCTCAGAGCTGACAGAGACACTTGGAGACACTTGGAGTGCCAACAGAGAGAGCAGATGCCTAGACAGGGATGTTTGGAGCCCAGCAGATGTTGCCATGTGCCTTCCCATGAGGTACTAAGCCAAGCCAGAACCCAGAGTTGTGTCCTGGAGGAGTTAAGTAAAGGCCCACTGATGCTTAGAGAGGAATCCACTGGTATTAGAAGCTGGAAGCAACAGAACTGGGAACAAGGACCAGCAGATGCTAGCCATGTACCTTTCCAGCGGATAGACGTGTTCTGGGTGGCATCAGCCTTTCCTGAGTGAAGGTAACCTCTTGTTGGTGCCTTCATTTGGAGATTTGGAGATTCTCATGGGCTTAGAATTGTAAACTTCTAATGCAATATTCCCTTTTTAAAGGCTCTTTCATTTCTGGTATATTATTATCTGGCAGATTTAGCAAACTAATACGCCAGGCTTAGTAAAATTTCTGTTTTGAATGAACAGAAATTCAGAAATTTGGGTCAGGTGGAGGTCAGGTGAGAAACAATGGGAAACTGATGCCACAATGCATGAGAAAAGAGAGTGTTTTACTCACAGGTCCCAGAGACAGAGGGATGCCCTGAGGGCTCGATGGCATGTGCAATTGGCTCAAAGGTCTCAACCAGCAGGTAGAAAGGATATAAGCAGAGTGAGAGGGACTGTGGGTTTGTGCCTTTTCAGTGGTCTAGGCATGGAGTTAGAAGATTTCCCAATGGAGTCAAGGCCTGGTTAGTTTAAAGCAAAGCCACCGAAAAAGATGAAGGGACGGGGGTCTGAGGGCAATGGAGTGGCGAGCTAACCATTAGGGCCAGCTGTGGGTTTTGGATGAGGTGTGTGGGTGGTGGCTGCAGATGCTGGTTTGGGCTGGGGGTGGGCAGTTTATGCCTCAGGGCTGGAAAACTGCTTATCAACTAGGCCAAAGGTCAGTGTTGAGGTAAGTGGCTTAGCCAAAGTAAGAAGGGTGCTGTGCTGGTTTGAAACTATTATGTGCCCCAGAAAAGCCTTGTACTTTTAATCCTAATCCAATCTTGTGGGGGCAGAACTATTGTTTGGTTGGGAACTTTCGATCAGGTTTTTCCCATGGAGATGTGACCCACCCAATTGTGGGTGGGATCTTTTGATTAGATGGAAATGTAACCTGTCCATTCAAGGTGGGTCTTAATTAGTTTATTGGAGTCCTTAAAAGAGTTGATACAGAAAGCAGATGCCTGGACACAGACATTTAGAGATGCTTGGAGAAACAACATAGAAAGCCACTGGAATAAGAAAGCAATGCAACCTGGGAATAAAGGACCAGGAGATAATACCATGTGTCTTCCAGCTGACAGAAAAACTCTGGATGTGATCGGCCTTTCCGGAGTGAAGGTATCCTCTTGTTGATGCCTTAATTTGGACATTTTTATGGCCTTAGAACTGTAAACTTGTAAAGTAATAAATCCCCTCCATACAACCCAATCCATTTCTGGTATGTTGCATTCTGGCAACTTTAGCAAACTGAAACAAATGCCAAGGCAGCACAAAATAATTTTGATAGTTACAGCAAATTCTAAGACAGGAGAATTAACCTTTTTTTTAAAAAAGCTTTTTTTGTTGTATAGTATAACATATATATATACAAAGCAAAGAAATAAAAATAGCAACACTTTTCAAAGAGTGGTTACAAGATAGATCCCAGAGTTTGTCATGGGCTACCATATGATCCTCTCATATTTTTCCTTCTGATTGCTCCAGAATACAGGAGGCTAGTGGGCTCGAATACTTTTTTATCATCACAATTGACTTTTTTTTCCTTCTTTTTTTGTGAACAATAACATATATACAAAAAAGCTATAAATTGCCAAGCAAAGCACCACAATTAGTTGTAGAACATATTTCAGACTTTGACATGGGTTACAGTTTCACAATTTTATATTTTTACTTCTAGAGCTGCTGTAAAATGCTGGAGACTAAAAGAGTTACCAATTTAATGATTCAACATTCATATTCATTTATTAAGTCCTATCTTCTATGTATAATTCCACCATCACCTTTGATCTTTCCATTGGGGTTGTTTGGGCTATGACAAGTTCTAAATTTTTGATACTGGAAGGATCTGTCACTAATATGGGGCAGGGAGATGGAACTATCTGATGTTCTGGAGAGGCTGGGCTAGGTTTCAGGGCTTATGTGGACCAGGGACCCATTTAGAGGTCGTAGGTTTCTAGGAAATTACTCTAGTGCCTAGAATACTTGTGGAATCTTATAAATTGCCCTAGGTGTTCTTTAGGATTAGCTGGAATGGTCCTGGTTGGGGGTTGGCAGGTTGTGATAGGTAGCAAGGTCTACCTGAAGCTTGTGTAAGAGCAACCTCCAGAATAGCCTCTCGACTCTATTTGAACTCTTTCTGCCACTGATACTTTATTAATTATACTTCTTTTCCCCAATTTGGTCAGGATGTAATTGTTGATCCCTCAGTGTCAGGTCTGGATTCATTCCTGGGAGTCATCTCCCACGTGGCCAGGGAGACTTTCACCCCTGGATGTCATGTCCCATGTAGGGGGAGGGCAAAGATTTCACTTGCAGAGTTGGGATTAGAGAGACTGAGGCCACATCTGAGCAACAACATAGGTCCTCCAGAAGTACCTCTTAGGCATGCCTATAGGTAGTCTAAGTGTCTACATAAGCTTCACAAGAGTAAGCCTCATGATCGAGGGCATGGCCTATTGATTTGGGTATCCCTAAAGTTTGACACAGTATCAGGGGATTCCCTGATGGTAAGGTTTAATAGTTCCATAGTCTTTCTCCCCTCCTTCAGAGGACTTTACTAATACTTTTTGTTATCTGGTTAATATACTGTAGGTTGTTTCCAGGCATTACAATAATCTATACAGGATTAAAGGACCTTTGGATTAAAGGACATCATTCTCAGAGAATAAACCTTTAAAATGATTTCTGTTAAATTCAGGAATAAATATGAGATGTGTGCTATCCCCATGCTTCAGAAATTCTATTCTTTCCCATACAATACTGATTTGATTGCAGTAGCCTTACCAGATAATGAAATATACTCTAAAGCCTCTATTTTTTTATAGGAATACACAGGTTGAAAGGTGGAACAAGAATCTAGAGTTAAACATTAGTTACAATAGGTGTGGAAGATTGAGTTATGTACCCCAGAAAAAGACATGTTCTTAATCATAACCCACATTCCTGTGGGTATGAATTTATCATAAATAGGATCTTTAAAAGTTATCATTTTTGGTTAAGGTGTGGACAACTTAATCAGATGGTCTTAATTTTCTGGAGGCTTAATGAAGAGAAAGCCATGAGAAGGATCTGGAAACCAAAAGTCAACAGAAGCGAGAAGAGAAAGGGAAAGGCATCATGATGTGAAGGAAAAGCAAAGGAACCCTAGGATTGCTGACCAGCCAGAACACCACTGACCCCAGAGAAAGCAAGCCTTCTAGCTTCTCAAACCATGAACCAATAAATTCTTGTTGTTAAGCCAACACATCATACGCTATTTGTCTTAGCAGCCTGGAAACTAAGACAATAAGTATTTAGTAAATGAAAAAAGATAGATAAAGCCAAAAGAGAAATGAAAGACTTGGAAAAAATTTTTACCATAAACATAATATCTATATACATAAACAGCTTTTACGAATTGAAAAACAAAAGACTCATATCCCAATAGGTAAATGGGTAAGGATGTAAATTATGGAATTCACAAAATAGTAAATCTAACTGGCCAACTAACATAGAAAAAGAGAGCTTGGTGTCACTAATTTCCAGGGAATTAAAGGTGAAAGTAACAATGAGATACCCTTCTTGTCCATCGTATTGGAGATGCCAGGAAAAACCTCGGTGGTCTACCATTTGTGGTAGAAAATGTGAATTGCTATAGCCTTTTGAGAAAGTAAACTGGCAAGGGTGATTGAAATAAAAAATGCATGTTCCTTTCCAGCTCAGTGCCTGTGAAAGCCAGGGCTGAAGCAGCTCAATTTCTCCAGTGTAGGAAGTGCTAACTGAGGTGGCATGGGCTGGCCTGAGCCAGCAGAAAAGGCTGCATTAGATGAGGGCTGTGCCCACAGCTGCTGTGAGGCACCCAGGCAGCTGGGGAGAGCCTCTGGGACAGCTGCATGAATCTGCCCAGGGGACGAGCTGGACACGGCTCAGAAATGCTTTACATGGGTCATGAAAATTACATTTAAGGTTTTTGAACACTGAAGAAATTAAAAGCAGTGGGAAATATCTTTGGATAAATCATAGTGGATATCAGATTGTGGATATTCTGCAGAATCTACTGGCCATCCTATGCTAAAGCCATTAATCTTCCCTACATTTCAAATACTAGCAATGCAACTAAGGTAAGCCAGGGACAACCTTCTTAGGAATTCAAAGTTGAGGAAATATTTTTATAAACTAATGAACAAGTTCTGGTGGAATGAATTTTTTTAATAAAGCTATTTAAAAAGCAGTCAGTCTCAAGAATTCATTCTACTAAACTCGTGGTGAATATCCATGTGGGAAGGAGTAGTACCTTATGGAATAGATATTGTTGGTGTTGTACATATAGTTACTTCATGTGTGGGATCACATGGTCCCACAACCATCTTCCTTACTTCCCTCCTAAACCACCTCTTGATAATGAAATTACAATGATAATAAACAAGGAGCAGTGATGAAAACTGAATCCAAAAATATTTTCAAGTGGATGAAACAATAAGCTGTTTCAAATCTAAACAGGAAAGGAACCTCTCCACAAAATGTCACTTGAAGAGGTTTATAAGTCTAAGAATGCAAGCAAAGACATGTAATGATGAATGAGAGACAAAGTCTTTGAATTTTAATAATATCTCAAAGTTCCTATGTGTAGCTGATGATCCGAAGGAGATGCATAGTTAGATTAATGCAATATTTAATGATATTGTTGCACATCAGCAAACAAGAAGGTCAGCATCTTATGTTTGGCACGCTAGAAAGCTATCAAATCCTCGTATATATAGAAATAATTAAGTATTGCTCTGAATTACTAACTTTGTGATAGATGACTATCTGAAAACTACTTCTTCTTTGTAGGTGCACTCCAAACTTTTGGTCCTTCTAATACAGTTTCAGCCGTGTCACATTCTAAAGTCCCTCTTCGGTCTCAAGTTTTACTAAAATGGAGAGAGAATTTTCTGAATTTCTTGCCAACTTCAAGCCAGGGGACTTCCAGATTAGCCTTTAATAGAGCCAACTGACAAAGTGACTTGACTCCAGAAAGGTCATACCTTGGCAGTAGTGCTAACATAATCTAGACCCACCCTTAAAAAGTTTAAAAAGAAGCCATGAAAGTAGTAGTAATTTTACTGCCATCCAGAATAATGTCACACTTTTAAAAGAAAGATAGCAAAGTCCAGATATTCAATAAATGTTACAACTTAATGTTCTGCATCCAACCAAAAATCACTGAACACGCCAAGAAGCAGGAAAAATATGTTCCATGACCAGAAGGGGAAAATACACAGTCAATGGTAAAAGACCCACCAATGACAGAGATGATGGAATTAGTATGCAAAGACTTTGAAACAACTATATAAATATGTTCAATATGCTCAAGGATGTTTAAAATAAGATGAACATGATCAGGAGAGATAGTAAAGATATGGAAAACAAACAAACAACTACTAGAAATGAAATGAAAAATACATTGGATGAGATTATTTGCAGTTTAGACATGGCAAAAGAAAAGATCCATGACTTGAAGTTGCAGCAATAGAAAGCATTCAAACTGAAGCACAGAGGAAAAATGATGGAAAAAATGAAACAGGCCTCATTGACCTGGCATAACAACAATTTAATATATGTAATTGGACTCTGAGAAAATTGTGTGTATAGTGGGTGGGGTGGAGTGGGTAGGAGAAGGGGGAGAGAGAAAAAAATTGAAGAAATAATGGTCAAAATAATTCCAAATTTGATGAAAAATATGAACCCTCAGATCCAAGAATCGTAGTGAACCCCCAGAAGGACAAACACAGAAAATCACATCAAGACACATTATGTTCAAATTGCTAAAAAAGTGATAAAGAGAAAATCTTAAAATCAATCTGAGAGAAAAAAGCTTATGACATACAGAGGAACAAAGATAAAGAATGAGAACTCATTTCTTATCCGAAACAATACAAGTTGGAAAACAATAGAATAGCGTCTTTAAATTGCAGAATGAAAAAAAAATACTGTCATCTAGAATTATATATCCAGCAAGAATATCCTTTTAAAAACTGAGAGACTTTAGGGGGTGCAAGGGTAGTTCAGTGATAGAATTCTCGCCTGCCATGCGTGAGATCCGGGTTCAATTCCTGGCCCATGCACTTCCCCAAAACAAAACAAAAAAACCCCGAACAAACAAAAATTCAACAAGTGATGCTGCAGTAAAGGGATACTCATATGGGAAGAGAATGAAATGTGACCCCTGCTATAGAACATACAAAAAAGAAAAAAAAATCAACACAAAGCTGAGAGACATTGTCACCAGCAGATCAGCACTATAAGCAATGTTAAAGGAAGTTGTTTAGGCAAAAGAAAAATTAAACTGGATGGAAACTTGGATTTATACAAAGGAATGTAGAGCACAAGAGATGGTAACTATGTGAGGAAATATAAAATACTTTCATTTTCATTTCTAAATTTCTTTAAAAGTGTGTTAGGGGTGTCCCAGAAGCAGAAAAGAAGGGGAAAAGGGTAGAAAGAGTAATGGAGGAAATGATCACTGAAAATTTCCCATCTCTTATGAAAAACATAAAATTACAGATCCAAGAAGTGTGATATACCCCTAATAGAATAGATCTGAATAGAACTATTCTAAGACACTTACTAATAAGATGGTCAAATTCAAAGACAAACAATTGCGAAAGCAGCAAGAGAAAAGCTATCGATCACATACAAGGGACTAAGTCTATGTGTGGAATTCTCAGCAGAAGCCATGGAGGTTTCTGGCAAATTCTTGGCAAACCAAGAATTTCGTATCTGGCAAAACTGTCCTTCAAAAATGAGGGAGAGTTTATAATATTTTTCAGACAACCAGACACTGGGAGAGTTTGTAAACAAGAGACCTGCTCCAAAAGAAATGCTAAAGGGAATAACTACTGGCAGATAGGAGAAGACAGGAGAGAGAGAGGTTTGGAGAAGAGTGTAGAAATGAAGACTATCAGTAAGGGTACAGAATATAAGTCATGAAGCATGCAACAATGTGGTTGAATCTTGAGGACATTGTGTTGGGTGAAATTAGCCAGCAATAAATGGACAAATACTGTATGTTCTCACTAATATGAATTAATCTTAATGAGCAAACTTTGAGAGTTAAAGTTGAAAACAAAAGTTATCAGGAGAAAAAGAGGGTAGATGTTGGGCATTTGATGCTGAAGTAATACAAAATGTTCAAGAGGATTGACTGTAAAGATTCAGAAATTGGGTGGGCCATGGTGGCTCAGCAAGCAGAGTTCTCGCCTGCCATGCCGGTGACCCAGGTTAGATTCCCGCTGCTTGCCCATGCAAAAAAAAAAAAAAAGATCCAGAAATTGATAGCATAATGCTATCTGATGGTAGCACAATATTGTAAGTACACTGAACAAAGATGAATTTGAGTATGGCTGAAAGAGGAAGGCTACAGGCATGTATGAAAGCAGAAAGAAAGAGAGAAGATAAACACTGGGACTGTATAATTTAGCAAAGCCTAGCAAAGACGATGATAGTGATTAAATGTAAAAATATAAGAATGTTTTTACATGAGGGAAAACAAATGAAAGTCAACAGTGCAAGGTGTTGAAAATGGGGTGGTATATGGAAAATATACAATCAATGCAAACTAAGGTCTATGGTTAACAGTAGCATTGTAAATGCTTCTAGGAAATGTAAAAAGGCAATATACCAAAGCTAAATGTCAACGAGAGGGTGGTCAACAAGAGGGTGATAGAAGGGAGGATATGGGATTCTTGGTGGTGTGGATGTTATTTCTCCTTTTTGACTTTATTTTTATTCTTTTTTCCCCTTTTCTTCTTTCTTTGCAGAAGAAATGGGAATGTCCTCATATAGACTGTGGTGGTGGATGCAGAACTATGTGATTATACGGGGAACCATTGATTGTTTACTTAGGATGGATTGTACAGTGTGTAAATAAAACTGTTTAAAAAATAAACAGAAAACAGAAAAAGAAAAAAATAAACAGAAGAATGCAAGTGCTGGAGAAAATGTGGAGAGGCAAATGTACCCACTCACTGTGGGTAGGGAAGTAGAATGGTGTGGCCCCTCTGGAGGGCAGTCTGGTGGCTACATATTGCGATTAGGTATATACTTGGAAGAACTGAAAGCAGGGACGTGAATGGACATTTGCGCACTGGTGTTTATGGTGGTGGTATTCATGATTTGCAATGGACGGAGGTGACCTAAGGGTTCATAGACTGAGGAGTGGAAGGGCAACTGTGGTGTATACATACAATGGAGTTGAGAGGCTGCAGGAGGGAATTAAGTTGTCAGACATGCAACCAGATGAATGAAACTTGAGGACAGTACGTTGAGTGAAATAAGCCAGAACTGAAAAGATAAATACTATAATGCCTCCCTAATATGGATTAACTATAATGTGCAAACTCTGAGAATTGAATTTGAGAGCATAGGTTATCAGGGGAAGGCTTACTGTAAACGTTCCTAGATTGTAAACTCTTATAGCAGTCACTTCTATTCCAGAGTTGTAACTGTTACTTCTAAATTCTGAGACACTGAACTCTTTGTGTGTAGCCTAGTTGTCCCCTGGAACTTTGGTTATCTGTGTGACACTTGAGACTCAGAGCTAAGTTCTGCAGCTACGAGAGTCAGCATTACCTCATACAGCAACTGTTCATGAAGCTGAATATGAGATCAGACTTCAATTAGAGATATGAATGAAGAAGATTGGTTTAGGACTAAGGTAAATCAGACTAAAGGGTAAAGGATGATATTAACTTTGTTTTAAAACTTCAACTTCTCTGAGACTGAAGGAATAGATGTGTATTTGGTGCAAAATTTCTATTTCTGTAGTACTCAAATTTAAATTATAAGGTTAGTTTATTCAAACACCATAATTACATAGAATCTTGACTAGGGAGTGGAGTATACTGTTCAGTGAAGTCTAACAATGAAGTATACTATTGTAAGGTTCCTATATTGCATTCAAATATCATAATTTAAAGTACACTTATTAAGTTAAGGTTAGTGTGATGCCTTGATTTTTCTTAGAGTAATCTGTGCAGAAAAAAAAAAATATTTCCAAAGTCCCCTTAAGGGACTGGGGAAAAAAGTAGAAATATTAAGCTTCCCTACCTGGAAAGTTCCTGATATTGTTGCAAACATTGTAGACTACTAATTTAATAGGCTGAGCCCTTGATCTTGGGGCTTGCCCATATGAAACATTCCAGCAAAGGAGAAGCTAAGCCTACTTATAATTATGCCTAAGAGTCACCCTCAGAGAACTTCTTTTGTTGCTCTCTCTGAGCCAACTCTGCAGGTAAACTCACTGCTCTTCCCCCTATGTGGGACATGACTCCCGGGGGTGAAAATCTCCTACCTGAAACTGTTGAACTGTTGAACTATTCCAGTAGCCTTGATTCTTGAAGATGAATGTATAACTATATAGCTTTCACCAAGTGACTGCGTAATTGTGCAAAACCTGTGACTGACACTCTCTTTATCCACCTTTAGACAGATGACTAAGAAAATAAAAATAATAAATAAATAAATAATATGGGGGTTCAGGGGTATGGGATGTTTGAGTGTCTTTTTTTATTTTTGTTCTTTTTCTTTGGAGTAATGAAAATGTTCAAAAATTGATTGTGGCAATGAATACACAACTATATGATGATACTGTGGACCACTGATTGTATACTTTGGATGATTATATGGTGTGTGAATATATCTTAATAAAATTGCATTTAAAAAGTGAATGGAAGGTGCACAGGTAGTTCAGTGTTAGAATTCTTACCTGCCATGCAAGAGACCCAGACTTGATTCCCATCCCATGCATTCAAAAAAAAAATCAACAAATGATGCTGTGATCACAGAATAGTCACATGGAAAAAGGATGCAATGTGACCCCCACCACACAGCTTACAAAAAAAATGAATTGACTATATAAAGCAAAATTAACAAATACATTGTGGGGTTCAAAGCACATGCAGAAGTAAATGTATAACAACAGCACAATGAAGGAAAAGGGGAAATGGAAGTATACTGTTATAAGTTTCTTATATGACATTTAATATTTAATCCAAAAAAAAAAGGGTGGGAAACAAGGAAAAAATGAACCAAAGAACAGATTGAATGAATAGAAAACAAATATCAAGATGGTAGATTTAATCCTAATTATATCATTAAACATAAATGGTATTAACCTCAAATTAAAAGGAATGAATTATATCCATACCAGTTGATTAGAGGGAAGTTCATGGTGTATTGTGAAGTGAGAAAAGGAATACGTAGAATAGCGTATAGCGTGTGATTCAATTTTGCTTCAATGTTTAGGAAGCAGTGAGTAAAATCTCACCATATGTCCCTCTCTATATAAATATGTATGTGTGTACGTGTGTATATGCGTACACATATGCATACATGAGAGTTTGAGAAGGCAGAAAGTGTAGAACAATAAACATTGTGCCATTAATATTGGTTGTATATGGGTATGAAGGAAATGCAAGGAAATAATATAAGGAGACTGGCAAAATGGAAGCATATATGCTAGAATGTTGACAGAGTATTAAATGTAATATTATTTCTATAACATTATTGTTGATAAGTAAAAATCAGTTGTGAACATAGACCAGGATTGGAAGGTGACATAAACAAATGAAAACATTGAACTGACTAGGATGCAATCATGATTAATTTTAATCTTACATTCTGGTGCTTCAATATAGTTTCCATAGCGATATATTAAATTAACAAAATAGAAACATGAGGTTTGAAGATAGAAAAAATTAATACCCAATTTCCTTTTTATATAGTATAAAATAAATACTATACTTTATATAGTATTCTTTGAATCTCTAGCTTTGTGGAGGGAAAGGAAACACTTTTTGTGCAGCCATACCCCCAGGAAAGTATTCTAGCTCCTTAGATGCTTCAGTATTTTAGCCAGTATTGGCACACAACAAACCAGCTGTTGCTCTAAATGGTCATTAAATGTGGCAGGAGACTCCATCTGAAGTGAGAAATGAAATAATTAGGGTTCTTTTGTGGCAAGCAGCCAGAACTGACTTTATCTGAGTTAAAAGAAAAGCAATCATTGGGAAGACCAGAAAACCAGCCTTTGAATCAAGGCAGTTCCAGAAGGTAGGAAGCAAGAACTCTAGGAATGGTCCATAGCAGCAGCCTGGCCAGGCTGCTTTCACTGAGATGACTGCATTCCAGTCTTTGAAACTTACAAGCTGGTTCACGTGTCAAAGTCCTGGACGAGAGCACCTGACTGATCATGTGCCCATTCTCTGGATACATCGAGACCTACTGGGCGTATGTGGGACATGACTCCCAGGGGTGTAACTCTCCCTGGCTACGTGGGACATGACTTTGGGATGAGCTGGGACCCAGCATCATGGGATTGAGAAAGCCTTCTTGACCAAAAGAGGGAAGAGAGAAATGAGACAAAATAAAATTTCACTGGCTGAGAGACTTCAAAGAATTGAGAGGTTATCCTGGAGGTTATTCTCACACATTATATAAATATCTCTTTTTCATTTATGATGTATGGAGTGGCTGGAGGGAAGTTCCTGAAACCATTGAGATGTGTTGCAGTAGCCTTGATTCTTGAAGATGATTGTATAACAATATAGCTTTTACAATGTGACTGTGATTGTGAAAACCTTGTGTCTGGTGTTCCTTTTATCCAGGGTATGGACAGATGAGTAAAAAAAAAAAGGATAAAAAAGAAATAAATTATAGGGGGAGATAAAGGGTAAATTGAAATACTGTGGTCAATAGAGGAAGGGGGAAGAGGTATGGGATGTATGACGTTTTTTTCTTTTTTCTTTTTATTTCTTCTTCTGGAGTGATGCAAATGTTCTAAAAAAGATCGGGGTGATGAATATACAACTATGTGACGATACTGTGAGCCACTGATTGTACACCATGTATGGACTGTATGTGTGTGGAGATTTCTGAATAAAATTATTAAAAAAAAAAAAAAGACCTATTGGGGAATTCTCATGACCACCCAGAACCTCAGTGACAGGGAAGCTACTACTGATAACTACAGTTCCACCAAGATTGCATGCACATGGAGGGAGAAAGGCTATTTCCAAAAAGAAGAAAGAAATAAAGGTGCTCTTAGAAAGGGAGGATGGATATTGGGGTCCTAAAACACACTTTTCTTGACACTGGAGGAAAGAAGAGAAACCACAGAAAGGAGTGTGCACAGGTTTGAATGTCACACTCAGAATACAGAGCCCACCTGTAATACATGATTCAACTGCAGTTCTCAGTCTGGGGTCCAAAATGTGTAGGGCAAGGCTTGCAGATCTGCTTGCAAATCCACTTACCCTATCTGTCTATGTGAACTGAATTTATGCTACTGAGCCCAATATCATAGACACATGATTTGTCTTTAGCTTGAAGGAAATCGGTATAGTAGTTTGTATCAATGGCTTGTTTATACGTCTTTATAAATATTTCATGATTTTTTCAGTAAATTCAAATTTTGTTTTCAGTGCCTCATCCTGAGAGTATGTATAATGTTCAGGAGCAAAAAGAAGTATATATTAATTACAATGTTCTTTTTTATGATGGGGCCCTAAAACTGGCCAGAAAGAAAAAAACATTAATAAAATTGAGAAAGATATTCAAAATATAGTAAATGCTACTGAATGATGTGAAATGATATAGCATGTTTGAATCTTAAGAAGGATATGGCCGATGGGCAATTTGGGGACATCATTAAAGATGAAAAGCAGATTTTTCAGATACTGTGCACAACAAAAGGAGAATACCTTTCAGATGGGATTGAAGTTGAAGGATATAATAAGTTAACCACTGAAGGCAAAGGTAAGGATTAAAATTAAGACTTACAAGGAATGGAAATGGAAAGTTTTTGCTTTTTCAAATGTTTGTACTCAACGTTCAACCTCGTAACTTCATGAAATGTTAGGTGCTCCTGTTTTGCCCGCTCAGGATGAAGAACTTTCTTTCCTCAAGAAGAGGAATAGCTATTTACTTTGTGTTAATGATCCCTAGGGCTCCAATGAAAATGTACTCTGACCTTTTACCCAACATTCTTAATTAAAACAAGCAAAGGAAATAATGAGAATTCAGGGGTCAAACGGTGCTTTCCACCCTGTCCACTTTAAAAAGCAATAATTATTTTTGCTTTTTTTTTCTTCCTGAGGAAACAGCACCTAGCATTATGGAATTTGGCAGAAGTAAGCATCCTGTGCTGGCTATTTTGATAGTACAATATGAACAAGATAAATAGATGTCTATTAAAATAAAATCATTTGAATAAGAATAAGAGTAATAAAAACAGCGAAATGGAAACATAGGAATTTAGTTAAACTTTATAGATCAGCTGTCCACCTGCCCCACCCGAGTCATACAGATGAAAAATAAAGATCAGAGAGGTTAGGTGATTTGACACAATTTTGAAGTTCGAAATTTCTGGGACTTTTCTACATAATTTCTTGTTTTGAAGCTTTAAATCTTATGAACTTCCTTTACAGCAGGGTTATTTAGGGGTTAGAATTTACCCAGTTTACAGGCAAATGACAGAGAAACATATGTAGGGGAGATATATCTGCAATTACTGCTAAAATCCATCATTGGACTGAATTTAGGAAAGTGAAATACTACATGGATAGCTTTTAATCTTTTACCCATTCTTAGAAATATGTCAATTTCCAGGCCAGATCCAGGATTTTGTCTGGGAAATTCATATTCAAGAAGCCATTCTTGCTACAAATGCTTCAGATGGAATTAATCTTAAAACTGAGTATATCCAGGACACCACATGGGCTTCTAGTTTCACAGGCTACCCCATACTTTCAGAATAAAATAAATCTCTTCGTGATGCATGGGACGACTTCTTCAAGAGTTCAGTACTTAAAATACCTTTCATGAAACAAGTCTTAGGAGTTGTTTCAAAAATATTACATTTTTAAAGATGTTTTATTAAGATTTAGTCACATACCATACAATCCACCCAAAGTGTACAATCTACGGATTGCAATATATTCACAGAATTGTGTATTCATCATCACAGTCAATTTTAGAACATTTTCATTATTCCAAAAAGAAAAGCATCATAGCTCTTGTACCTCCTTATTATTGATACTTAGCATTGGTGTGGTACCTTTGTTACAACCAATGAAATAATATTAAAATAATGCTGTTAACTATATAGTCCCCAGTTTGCATTAGGTGCATCTTTTCCCACATATCACTCTATTATTAGCACCTTGTAATAGTAGGGCACATTTGCTCTAGTTCATGAAAGAATATTCTGATATTTATACTATTAAGAACAGTCATTATCCACAACAAGATTCACTATGTTATAGTCCTATGTTTTACCCTCTAGTTTTCCTTCCAGTGACATAGACCCTAAACTTCCCCTTTCAACCACATTCACACATAATTCAGAGTTGTTAATTACACTCACAGTAATGTGCTACCATCATCTCCATCCATCTCCAAGCATTTACAATCAACCTAATTACAAATTCAGCACAAATTATCAGTTCCCATTCTCTACTCTCATTCTATATCTGGTAACCTATATTATAGATTTTAGTTCTATGAGTTTGTTTATTATAGTTAGATCATATTAGTGAGATCATACAATATTTGTCCTTTTGTCTCTGCCTTATTTCACTCAACATAATGTCTTCAAGGTTCATCCATTGTTGTTGCATGCATCATGACTTCATTCCTTCTCACAGTTGAATAATAGTCCATTGTATATATACACCATATATTGTTTATCCACTCATCAGCCAATGAACACTTGGATTGCCTCCATCTTTTGGCAATTGTGAGTAATGCCACTATGAACATCTGTGTGCCAATTTCTGCTCACATTCCTGCTTCCAGTCCTTCTGGGTATATATCTAATAGCAAGATTGCCAGATGGTATGGCAATACTATAGTTAGATTCCTGAGGAACCACCAAACTGTTTTCCACAGTAGTTGCACCATTTTACATTGCCACCAGCAGTGAATAAGTATTCCTATTTCTCCACATCCTCTGAATACTTGTAACTACAAGTTACTGGTTTTTTTTTTATGGTGGTCATTCAAGTGAGTGTGAAATATATCATTATGGTATGGATTTGCATTTCCCTAGGAGCTAGTGATGTTGAGTATCTTCCCATGTGCTTTTTACTCATTTGTATTTCCTCTTTGGAGAAATTTCCAGCCAAATCTTTTGCCCGTTTTTAATTGGGCTGTTTGTTTTTTTATTGCTGAGTTGCAGGATATCTTTATATATTCTGGATATTAAACCCTTGTGAGATATGTGGTTTTCAAATATTTTCTCCTACGGAGTGGGCTGCCTTTTCACTTCTTTAACTAAGTCCTTTGAAGAACAATAGTACTTATTTTTGAGTATTTATCATTTGTCTATTTTTTCTTCTGTTGCTTTTGCTTTGGGTGTATACTCTAAGAAATCATCACCTACCACAAGATCTTGAAGATACTTCCCTACATTTTCTTCTAGTAGTTGTATGGTCCTGACTCTTATTATTTAGGGCATTGATCCATTTTGAGTTAACTTTTGTATGAGGTGTGAGATAGGGGTCCTCTTTCATTCTTTTGACTATGGATATCTAGTTCTCCCAGCACTATTTGCTGAAGAGACTATTCTGTCCTGGTTGAATTGACTTGGCAACGTTGCCAAAAATCAATTGGCCATAGACATGAAGGTCTATTTCTAAAATTTTAACTTGTTCCCACTGGTCAATTTATCTATCCTTATGCCTGTATCATGCTGTTTGACCACTGTAGCTTTGTAACATGCCTTAAAGTCAGGAAGTATGAGTCCTCCAACTTCATTCTTCTTTCTTAAGATGGGTTTGCCTATTCAGGGACACTTACCCTTCCAAGTAAATTTGATCGTTGGCTTTTCCATTTCTGCAAAGTAGGCTGTTGGAATTTCTAATGGGATTGTGTTGAAGCTGTAAATTAATTTGGGTAGAACTGACATCTTAATGATATCTAGTCTTTCAATCCATGACACAGAATGTGCTTCCATTTATTTAGGTCCTTAATTTCTTTTAGCAATGTTTTGTAGTTTTCTGTGCACAGGTCCTTTACTTCCTTGCTTACATTTATTCCCAGATATTTGGTTCTTTTAGTTGTAAAATTTTAAAGGGATTTTTTTTCTTGATTTCTCTTCAAATTATTCAATACAGTGTATAGAAACACCACTGATTTTTGCATGTTGATTTTGTATTCTGGAACTTTGCTGATCTCATTTATTAGTTCTAGAAATTGTGTTGTAGATTTTTGTGGACTTTCGCTATATAGGATCATGTCATCTGCAAATAATGAAAGTTTTACTTTTTCCTTTACAATTTCGTTGTCTTTTATTCTTTTTTTCTTGCCTAACTGGCCAGAATTTACAGCACAATATGGAATAAGAGTGGTTACAGTGGTCATCCTTGTCTTGTCTCAGATCAAACAAAGTTTTCAGTCTTTCACCATTGAGTGCAATGTTATTTGTGGGTTTTTGATATATGACTTCAATCATGTTGAGGAAGTTTCCTTATATTCCTATCTTTTGAAATATTTTTGTAAAAAATGTTGATGGATTTTGTCAAGTGTCTTTTCTGTGTTAATCAAGATGATTGTGTGTTTTATTCCCTTCAAATTGTTAATGTAGTTTATCACATTAATTGATTTTCTTATGTTGACTTGTATACCTGGAATAAAGTCCACTTGATCTTGGTGTACAATTCTTTTAATGTGCTGTTGATTCAATTTGCAAGTATTTTGTTGAGGATTTTAGCCTTTATATTCATAAGATAAAATGTTCTATAATTTTCTTTTCTTTATCTGGCTTTGGTATTAGGGTAATGACTTCATAGAATGAGTTAGGTAGTGTTCCCTCCTCTTAATTTTTTGGAAGAGTTTGTGCAGGATTGGTATTAATTCTTCTTGGAATGATTGGTAGAATTCATCTGTGAGGACATTTGGTCCTGGACTTTTCCTTGTTGGGAGGTTTTTGTGACTGATTCAATCTCTTTACTTGTAATTCACCTGTTACGGTCTTCTATTTCTTCCAAAGTCAGTGGAAATTGTTTGCGTGTTTCCAGGAATTAGTCCATTTCATCTATGTTGTCTAATTTGTTGGCATACAGTTGTTCATAACATTTTTAATTCTGTGGGTTCAGTAGTAACATTCTCCCTCTCATTTCTGACTTTATTACTTTGCATCTTTTCTTTTTGTCAGTCTAGCTAAGGGTTTGTCAATTTTATTGATCTTCCCAAAGAACAGCTTTTGATTTTATTTATTCTCTCTATTGTTTTTATATTTCTGCTCTAATCTTTATTTATTTCCTTCTGTCTGTTTGTTTTGGGATTAGTTTGCTTTTTTTGTTTTCTTGTTCCTCCAGTTCCTGCACTCCAGACCTAAGTGCAGTTAGGTCTTTGATTTCAGCTCCTTCTTTTTTTAATACAGGCATTTAAGACAGTAAATTTCCCTCTCAGCACTTCCTTCACTGCATCCCATAGTTTTGATATGTTGTTTTTTCATTTATCTCAAGATATCTCCTGATTTTTCTTGCAATTTCTTCTTTTACCCACTGATATTTTAAGAGTGTTTAGCCTCCAAATGTTTGTGAATTTTCTGGTTCTCAGCTTGTTTTTTATTTCTAACTTCATTTATGGTCAGAGAGAGAGTGCTTTGTATAATTTAGTCTTTTAAAACTGATTGAGTCTTGCTTTGTGACCCAATATGTATTCTGTCCTGGAGAATGATCACGAGCCCTTGAGAAGAATGTATTTCCTGTCATTTTTGGGTGCAATGTTCTGTTTAGGTCTGTTAAGTCTAGTTCATTTATCATATTATTCACATTCTCTGTGTTTATTGATCCTCTGTCTGGATATTCTATCTATTGATGAGAATACTTGCTCTAGTTTGCTAACTGCCAGAATGTGATATACCAGAAATGGAATGGATTTTAAAAGGGGGAATTTATTAAGTTGCAAGTTTGTAGTTCTAAGCCTGCAAAAATGTCCCCATTAAAGCAAGGCTATAAATATATCCAATCTAAGGCATTAGGGAAAGATATCTTAGTTCAAGAAGGCCAATGACGTTCAGGGTTTCTCTCTCAACTGGAAAGGTACATAGAAAACGTACTAGACTTCTCTCCAGGCCTCTTGTTTCATGAAGCTCCCCCAGGAGCGTTTTCCTTATTCATCTCCAAAGGTTTCTGGCTGCATGGGCTCTTGTGGTTCTTGCGGCTCTAAAACAGACTTTCTCCAAAGTGTTTCCTCTTTTAAAGGATTCCAGCAAACTAAACAAGCCCACTTGGAATGGATGGAGACATAACTCCATGGAAGCCATCTAATCAAAAGGCTTCCACTCACGATTGAGTAGGTCACATCTCCATGGGAACAATCAAAAAGCTATCAGCCAGCAATATCGAATGAGGATTAAAGGACATGCCTTTTCTGGGGTCTACCACAGATTCAAACCAGCACAGTACTGTATAACAATTGTTGTAGAGATGTCTGTTTCTCCCTTCAGTTTTGCCCATGTTTGCCTCTTATATTTCAAGGCACCTGGTTTAGGTGCATAACTATTTATGATTGTTATTTCTTTTTGATGCATTACCCCTTTTACTAATACATAGTGCTCTTCTTTGACTCTTATAACAGTTTTGCATTTAAAATCTTTTTTTTTTTTCGGATTAAGTGTGGATATCCCAGCTCTTTTCTGATTACAGTTTGTATGGGATATCTTTTCCAAACTTTTCACTTTCAACCAGTTTGTGTCCTTGTGTTTAACATGAGTCTCTTGTATACAGTATATGCAGGGATCATGTTTTCTATCCATTCTGCTAATCTGTGTCTTTTGATTGTGGAGTTTAATCCATTAAGATTCAATGATATTACTTTATAGGTTGTACTTGCTTCAATCTTTTTATCCTCTGGTTTTTGTGTTATATCTTTTGTCTTTCTTTTTACCCTTTTAATTGCCCTTACTGATATTCTTCATTTTTTAGAGGGCAGGTTTCTTATTGATGAACTCTCTCAGTTTCTGTTTGTGAATATTTTAAACTCTCCCTCATTTATTGAAGGATAGTTTTGCTGGATAAAGTATTTTTGGCTGGAAGTTTTTCTCTCTAAGTACTTTAAATACATCATACCACTGTCTTTTGGCTTCCTGGGTTAATGATGAGAAATTGGCACTTAGCCTTATTGTGTTTCCCTGGTGTATGATCAATTGCTTTTCTCTTGCTGCTTTCAGGATTCTCTCCTTACCTTTGCCTTTTGCAATTCTGATTAGTATGTGCCTTGGAGTAGGTCTAATAGGATATATTCTATTTGGAGTATATTGTACTTCTTTAACATGTATACTTATGTCTTTCATAAGAGTTGGGAATTTTGGGGCCATTATATCTTTAGATATGCATTCTGCCCCTTTTCTCTCCTCTTCTCCTTTTGGGAAACCCATGACATGTTTACTTGTGTGCTTTGTGCTATCAAATCCCTGAAACCCTGCACAATTTTCCCCATTCTTTCCTCTATTTGTTCTTCTGTCTGTAAGATTTCAATTGTCCTGCTTATAGTTCACTTTCTTCTGCCTGTTAAAATCTGCTGTTGTATGTTTCTAGTGTTTTACAATCTCTTCTATTGTGTATTTCATTCCCATCATTTCTGTTATGTTTCCTCTTATGTTTTTAAATTCTTCTTTGTGCTGACCCAGTATCTTCTGAATCTCTTTTATTTCATTAGCCATATTTTTCTTCATCTCCTTGAATTGATTCAGATTTGTTTGGACATCTTTGATTGGTTGTTCCAAATTTGGTATCTCCTCTGAAGTTTTAATTTGTTCCTCTGACTGAGCCATGTCTTCCTGTTTCTTACTATGTGTGGTAATTTGAAGCTACATGTACCCTAGAAAAGATATGTTCTTTTTTTTTTTCTAACATGGCCAGGCATTGGGAATTAAACCTGGGTCTCTGGCATGGCAGGTGAGAACTCTGCCACTGAGCCATCATGGCCTGCCCAGGATCATGTTCTTTTGATTCATTCCTGTGGATGCAGACCTATCATGGGTGGGACACTTTAATTAGGTTAATTCAACAGCAATGTGTCCCACTGCACTCAAGGTGGTTCTTAATCCTCTTTCTGGAGTCCTTTAAAAGGGGATAAAAGATAGAGAGAGGCCAGAGAAGTTATGAGAAGCTGAGAGAGAAGAAAACACATAGACGCTGAGATAGGAAGCTACTGGAGCCAGAATCTGAAAGCAATGAAACCCAAGAGAAGATCAGCAGAAATCACTACATGTCTTCCCATATGACAGAGGTGTCCTAGATCAACAGTAGCCTTTCTTGAGGGAGAAGGTATCATTCTTTTTTTTTTTTTGACATGAAATATTATTTATTTGTGATTTTACCAGCATAGAATTAATATTTTACATAATGTGTAAAGAGAGGTGTCTGCTCATGAATGAATTAAATGAGTCACAAATGATAAATCTCATGGATGAATCGTTTAAGAGGAAGAACAATCCAATTATGGAATCACAGAATGACCTACCATAGTCTGGTTGGAATTTTGCCATTGACATGTTGGTAATCTTTTCCCTGTAATCTCTCTCTCTTTTTTTTTTTATAAACTTTTTTATTAATTAAAAAACTTAACAAAAGAACATTAAGATATCATTCCATTCTACATATACAATCAGTAATTCTTAATATTATCACATAGTTGCATACTCATCATTTCTTAGAACATTTGCATCGATTTAGAAAAAGAAATAAAAAGACATCAGAAAAAGAAATAAAACGATAATAGAGAAAAAAAG
>PVIY010024345.1:6431-38278 GCA_004026745.1 Myrmecophaga tridactyla | reverse complement strand
GAAGGGGTAAGGGGTATGGTATGTATGAATTTTTTTCTATTGTCTTTTTATTTCTTTTTCTGAATTGATGCAAATGTCCTAAGAAACGATCATGATAATGAATATGCAACTATATGATGATACTGTGAATTACTGCTTATATATGTAGAACGGAATGATCATATGTTAAGAATGTTTGTGCTTGTTTGTTTATATATATTTTTTAAATTAAAAAAATTGATTTAAAAAAATAATGAACAAAACAAGACAAAAAGGAGACTGCATCTCTGGAGTAAAAAAAGAAGAACAAAAAAATAAATAAATAATGGGACGGGGGAGTGATAAGGGGTGAAAACAATTGTGTCAATTTCAATACTAGTGGTCAATGTAAGGGAGGGGTATGGAGTATGGGATGTAAGGGGTTTTTCTTTTTATTTCTTTTTCTGGAGTGATGCAAATGTTCTAAAAATGATCATGGTGATGAATACACAACTATGTGATGAAACTGTGAGCCATTGATTGTAGACTTTGGATGGACTATATGGTGCATGAACATATCTCAATAATAAATAAATACATATATAAGAGAACCTGCATCTCAGTGGATGTAAAACCATTACATAGGCCAATGAGTACTAAACAGTTGTGAGATATTGCTAATCAGGCAATGTTGAGGCAAAGGAACCCTTAGTCCAACCCAAGGATTCTTGAGGTCATGAATTGTGCCTAGACCCTTCCGTTGCAGCTCTGTTGCAGAGAGGGGACCAAGGCTCCTGCTAACAAGTTCTCAGGGGTGAGATTCCTGCCCAGCATCGTCCACTACTCCCATGGTTGGCACTGAGCGGACGTCCTGCCATGTACTGCTCTCCTTCCCTTCCTTGGTGTGGGCCACTGAGCTGGGCAGGGAGGCAGAGGGGAAGAGAACAGAATATGGTTGGAGGGCCTCTCCTCTCCCTCCACCCCCTGCAGTCCTTGGCAAATCAGGGGAAGGAGGAGGAAGAGGAGAAGGAAGCCACATCTGGTTTGAGTGAGGTTCTCAGCAGGCAGAGTATGGCCCTGGAATGCCAGAGGAGAAGGCTGGGAATTGGTGTGTGTTGAAGGGGTGGGGGGAAGCTGAGGGGGAGGGCTGGCAGGGGTCCTAGCCTATCTAGGAGAGGAGAAGAAAAGTAGCTGGGCTGGAGGAAAGCAAATAAACAGAGTGGTTAAGACAATAATAATAAAGAGAAGAGTCATTAAAGTGAAGAATGGAGATTGTGTCACACCCAAGATAAATAGAAAATAAACGGCCAGTGTAGCTACTCTACAGATGTTTGGCACCGAGGGAAGACAGCTTATAGATGCCTGGAAGATGCCGGCTGACCAAGGGCTCCACCAGCAGCAGATGGAAAGCAGGTGGACTCAAGCACCAGCCAGAGAGGCCTCTGTGCCAAGGGGAGCCCTCCCCAGAGACCATTCCCACCGCCTTCAGCCTCGGGCAAGCCTGCCCCTCACCTGGTCCCAGCACCTGCAGGTGTCAGCAGGGAGAAGGAGAGAAAGGATAGACTCCCTCCTGGAAGAGGCTGGGTCCTTCTACCGAAGCAGTCTCCTTCTCAGCCCCAGATTCCTCCCTTCAAAAGGGACCTAGAATGTCTGGGCATTCAAGCAGAGTAGGTTGCTCAGGTGATATCACTGCAATACTTCCCTTTACTGGTTGGCCAGCAGTCTTGTTACCATGCTCATTTGGATGATTATTCAGGGACTAGGGGACAGGATTTAGGCATTTTCCTTCCTGGTATCTCAGGTTTCTGAGCTGATCTTTGAACTCTACCGTTGGGAGGAGGAGGGAGCTCAGCGGGTACACAGGGCATCCCTCACTCGTGTCAGACATTACAAAGACAAATAAGACACAATTCTTCCCCTAGACACACTTGCAACCCAGGAATAATGGGAGCTAATATTCTCTGAGTGCCCGTCCCATAATAAGTGCTGTGCTGGACACCTTCAGGGGGTCTACCTTTTCTATCTTTCCCAGAAGCCTGTTAGAAAAGTCTTATTCCTTCATTGCTCTTACAGAAGTGGAGGCTGAGACTAGGTCTTTTTCCCCATACTCACAAAGCTGGTGAAGGAATTCAAACCCAGGTCTGTCTCATTCCCAAACCCAGCACTGTCAATGAAGCAGAATTTGACAAGTGCCAACTAAAAGTGCATGCTGTTAGAAACAGAAAGAAAGTGGTCTCCTGCTTAGCATCCACCACTGCTCCCTGCCCCTTAATTGGAACCAAACTTCATCTTTCTGTTCTATGCCCCAGCAGGGACATCCCATCCCCAGCCAGTTCCAAGTGCCTACAGGTGTCTGAGGAATGCTAATGGTCCACAAATTGGGGGAGGGTTGTGCAGGCTGCTCGGAGCATTTGCTTCCCATTAGGCCCTCTCGCCTTCTTCTCCCAACCCTCCCTCCCCCTCCAGCAACATGCAGCTCTCACAAACCAGTTTCCAGGCCTAGGTTTGCTGTTCCTCTGAAGCCAATGATACCGCTAACAAAACACAGATGGGGAAGGGCAGGCCTGGGGTCCACTTCGGAGCAGGGGCTTTCTTTGTCCCAAAGGATGGCAGACAGACAGAGGGAAGGTTGGAAGGTCCAATATCAACTCCTCCCCCCTCAAAGGAGGGGGAGACCTCAAAGGGCAGTACAGTGATTATGAGTAGTCTCTGTAGAGTCGTCAGGGTGATGTACCCTCCCAGGGCTGGAGAAGCATGGACCAGGGAGGGTGGTAGCTTTCAGAGGCAGAGCAGGGACCCAAGCAGGAAGAACAAAGACTAGGTTTGAGTGAAGGCAAGGAGAGGTATCCTGAGACCTTTAGTTAACAGACAGGGATATCCAGAATGTAGGTAACTTAAGTCAAAATAAGTGATGTTAAAACCTGTTCAGAAACTAGTCAGACAGGATGGAAGCTCATTTCCCCCTCGAATTCTTAGATCTCTCCACTGTCTTCACCATATTCTCTGCCTCTTCAAATCCTACTCAACCTTCAAGTCTCAGTTCTCCATGAACTTTCCCAGATATCCTGGACAGACTTAACCCCTCCTTTCTTTTCAGTCCTGCAACACACTGGCTGTGTTTCTTTGAATGCAATTTCACCATAGCATATATAAATGTTGATTAATTTTTTTGTGTATCCTACTTAAAACTCCCTCTGTTTCTTCCATCTGAAGATGCATGTCCTCCATCAATTCTGGAAAATTAAATATTGCCATTCTCCCATTTTCTCAGTTCTTCTCCTTCTGCAATTCCTTGTAGAGGTTGTTTGGGCTTTCATGTTCTACTCTTTATTCCTCTTAGTTTCTCTCTTATATTTTCTGTCTCCTTATTTTTCTGTTCCTCATTTCCTAGATACCATCTTTCAAGTCGCTAATTCTCTGTCCAGCGTTGTCTAATCTGCTATTTCACACATGCATTGAGCTTTTGTTTCAATGACTGTATTTTTCATTTCTAGAAAGTTCAACTTGTTTTTTAAATGCATTTTCAGATTCTTTTTCAAAGAAAACTTTCTTTATAGTTTCTATTTCCTTTTAATCTCTTCAATAATTTCAATCAAAGCTATTTTAAAATTTTTTTTAAATGTTATAATCTTTCATGTTATTGGAATGTTAACCCAGTTTGATATGTCTACTGACTTTCCTTAATGGCATATCATTTCCTCATGTGGTTTGTATTCTTTTATTGTTAGAATAACTTCAAAGGGACTTATATTTTTCCATGAGAATGCTGTTGCTATGGGGTGCAATCTTCCAGAACAGTATTGCATTTCCTTCTGCTTCATAGCCTGTGATTTTTTCAGGACCTATTTTCACATTAATTTCTCAGCTTGGGAATTCCAGCAGTGTATATTTAGACTCTGTAGTTACATATAGTTCAATGTCTATTTCTTATGGACACCTTTTTTCTATTCAGTAGGGACAAACATAATTATCGCTACCCTGAGCCTGTAAGTGATAGTTTCCTAATTCGGATTTCTGGAGTGTGCATCCTCACAGGGTCCTAGTGTTTGCAGAGATCTCAATTTTAGCTCATTAACTTTTATGAACTAAAGATTATGTCACCTGCTCCCTTTTGTCCAAGACTATAGCCCCTCACACCTGGGGCTGTGTCCAATCTGATGTCCCCTGTGGCACCATCATTGTGATTTCAGCTAATGGAGCTTACCATTCAGACTTTGAAGTTCCTCCTTTGCTCACTTGTCACATTTCCACTGTGCTTTCTATTCTAGTTTATGAAGTTTTGCAAATGGATCGAGTACTCCTTGAAAATCCTGTCTAGTTCATCTTTATTCTCCTACCATGCCTAGCACAGGGCTCAGTCACAAGCTACCTTACTTATCCATTCCAACACAACATCTGCACACCCACATGGAACCCCTTCATAGATGCAGAATTCCATAAGCTAGTGGGATATGAGAGGTGATCAAAGGGCACAATCAAAGGAAAGAGGGGAAAGGAGGAGAGGCAGAAGGAAAGATTGACTCTGGAGCAAAGTGAATGTCAGAAGTTGAGATTTGGAACAAGAGTTAGACTGGATTCTAGTCTGATCTCAAGCCCTTAGGAGCTGGGTGAACAGTCACTCTGCCTTCCTAGGGCTTTGATTCTGCAACTGTAAAATGGATAGAAGGCCTGAGTGATCCCAAGATCCCTTCCAGGTCTGACAGGCTACAGTTAGGAGCACAAAATGGACACGACCCCCCTGGATCTTACTCAGGTCCCCCATCTTTCCCACCCCCCCTCAATTATTGACTTTTGCTTAATTTCTCCCTTGACTCTCCTCCTGGCACCTAACCCTCTCCTTTATCTTTCCCTGCTGTTTTTTCAAGTCTGTCTCCCTTCTTGTCTTGCATCTGTGTTTTAGGAAATGGGATGGGGGGTGGGGTGGGAAGGCAGGGATTGGGGGAGCAGTGACGGCTGTGGTGGCCATAAGCCCCCACAGGGCCCAGGAGGGAAGGCAGATGACACCCAGCACCTTGGTGCCAGAAACCTGTCTGCCTCCAGCATTAGGGGTTTCCTGAGCCTTCGACTGGGGACCCTGTATCTTAATGAGCCTCTTGAGCTGTTTCAGAAACAGTGAATCAAAACCAGCTGGAAGGCTGCCCTCCGACCCAGCTAATGACTTGTTTATTGTCAGAGCAGCAGTGCATCATATAAGAGAATTTCAAAGTGTCACTAATTGGCAGAGGGCCAGTAAATAGCACCATATAAATCTGAAGGTGCTTTGGCCAGGGGGAGGATTACAGAACAGACACAGCTGATGCAAAGGAAGAAGGGCATTGCCAGGGCAACGCCATAGGTGCAGGGTCTAGCACCCTTGCCGGCTGCTGCTCCTTCTGCCCTGGGTCTCTGTTACTCTAAGGGATATTGGGAGTTTGTTCTGTGATTGGGAAAGCAAAAGATGAAGCCCTATGATGGCTCTAGTCCCACTTTGGTGGACTGCATCCCCCAACCCCATGATGTCCAACATATAAGTACTATACTATACGTAGAAGAAAGGACTTCGGATCTCAATGTGGCGAAATGAATGGATTCTGTAGCCCTAAAGTCTAAGAACTTTTTACCCATTACCCAGAAATGTGTTTACAGAAGAATTTTGGCAAGACCTGTACTCCGGGGCCTCTTAGGGACAGAGGTAGGAGGTCAAGGAAAGAATGGCTTGTAGAATAAAAAGAACCCCTCTCACTCACCATAACCCATGACCTACAGGAGCAGGGTCAGAGATGGGCCACGATTGCACCTTCATGAACTGTAGGTAGCTGCCTCTCCTACCTACATTCTGATCTGCCCCTTTTCCACCTGCAGCTTTGAACTAGTGGAAATTTGGAAGCAAAGGAAAGCAAGAATAAAAAAGAATGGAGGAAAAGCAAAAAGTGAGGAATGGGAGAGGGGATTGGAAGGGAAGGCATGAGGTTGGCATTTCAGCATGGTATTAACCTTCTTAGAAGTGGGTGCTTCCCCAAAGGCCTCCAGACCAGCCGCTCTCATCTCCCACCTCCAAGCATGAGATCCTGATGCCCTCAGCAGGTTGGGCAGGGACAGGAAGCATTTGCCTGGAAGGCCCACAGGAGAGGGCATGGCTTGACAGGGCAGGCTCGTGGAGGAGTGCAGTGCTGTTGGAGGGAGCTTGAGGTCACTTCTCTGTGCCTGGGTTTTGTCTGGCTCCAAGGCACCCAGCTAAGTTTATAACTGTGACATCAAAGAAGACACGCAGAGAGTGCTCAGAAGGCAAGAACAGTATGCACACCGCTGCAAGAAATCTCAAAGGAGAGCTAGCATTGCTCAAAGTTACAGGACATCCATCAAGACCAACAGGGCAGATGAGAACCTGCAGGACAACCTAGCTGATCTCACAGGTGTGAAATTACCATGCCCATTTTACAAATGGAAAACTGAGGTCCAAAGAGTCAGGCAGATCAGGGCCCATCCAGGAGGTTCTGAAGTCTAGAAGCTACTCACTCACTCACCCATGCATTCATGCATTCACAAACACCAACGGATAATTATGTTCTAAGCACAGGGCTGAGAAATCAAGAGTTTACAGATGTGAATAAACCATGATCTTTGTCCCCAGGAGCTTTAAAGGTAATAAGTGTGTGCTGGTTTGAAAGTTTTATGGTCCCCAGAAAAGCCATGTTTTAATCCTGATCAAATCTTGCAGTGGCAACTGTTTCGTTCATTCTTAATTCAATACCATATATTGGAAACACTTTTGATTAGATTATCTCCACAGAGATGTGACACGCCCAATTGTGGATTGACCTTTTGATTCGATGGAAATGTGATTCCACCCATTTCAGATGGGTCTAAATTAGTTTACCAGGATCCTTTAAAAGAGGAAGCATTTTGGGGAGTATAAGAAATGACAGATGCAACAGAGCCAACAGAAAGAGAGCCGACAGAGACTTCAGAGCAGAATTGACACAGTTGCGGACATGTGGAGAACAGAGACACAGATGTTTGGAGATGCTTGGAGCCCAGCAGACATTGCTGTGAGAAGTCAAGCAAGCCAGAGCCTGGAGAGAGCCAAGGGAAGCCAAGAGATGAAAGCCAGCCCTGGAGAAGTAAAATGAGGAATCCCCATAGGAATAAAGGCTGAAAGCAACAGAGCTGACTGCTACCCAGCTGACAGAGCTGTTCCTGACCCATCGGCCTTTCTTAAGTGAAGGTAACCTCTTGTTGGTGCCTTAATTTGGACACTTTTACGTGCTTAGAACTGTAAACTTGAAATTTATTAAATTCTCCTTTTTAAACGCCATTTAGTTCCGGAATATCGCATTCCAGCAGCTTGCAAACTAACACAAGAGGACACAGGTATCCAAATGACTAGGCTAATATAAAACATGATGGAAGGGGCAGGCCATGGTGGCTCAGCAGGCAAGAATGCTTGCCTGTCATGCCAGAGGACCTGGGTTCAATTCCCAGTGCCTGCCCATGTAAAAAAAAAAACAAAAAAACATGATGGAAGAAAGTATAGAGGAATCGTGTCCAGTTCTCAGAAGAGTCATTGAGACAAAGCACTTGCATAAAAAAATAACCTGCTGAGAAAATTACTCCAATCAGACCCACACGGCCTCCCTGTGGCCTTGGCCTCGATACCCCCAGATCTTTCCCTCCTCTGATAACCCTTTGCCTAATTCTGGGAGCCAAACACTTGAGCTCTCAAAAATTAAGAAAAGTTGAGGTATGTCTTCTTTTCTATTTTTCTAACATTAACATTTTTTATTGATTGTATTAATTTTTAAAATAGGTTTTATTTGTAGGCATAGAACAAAAAGAATAGAAAGGATGTATGATGGAAAGTATCCAAACCACTATCGCCGGCCTCTTAGCTCCCCTTCCTGAAGACAGCCAAGCCAGTGTTACCAAGGTCTTACAGCCTTTCAAAGACAGTCTACCTGCGTTGCTTCTTTAAAACAGAAATACCTTTCCCTATTGAAGCAAACTTTCTAGGCTGTTTTTTGGATTTCCATGCTGTGTGCAGGCCAGACAAAAAAGTATATAATTCTTGGCCTGTGTAAAATCCTCCCTAGGACTCTACACACAAACACACTCTCCTGTCTTCATGAAAATAATCACTAACATTGCACATCTTCTATGTACTCTCTCTTATAATGCTGCCTGTAACCTTAAGACCAGCACTAAAATTGTCATCCCTGATGACATATTGCATACTCTGGATATGGAAACTGAGGCTCAGAGAGCTTTGGAAACTTTCCCTGGTGCCCTCCCTCCCACCACCCCTCCTTAGTAAGGGACAGAACCAGGATTTGAACCCAAGCTCTGTCTGACTGCAGAGCTGTGACTCTTAACCACTGCACAACTGTTTCTAGGAGGAAGGAGAAAGCAGTTTGCATTCTGCAGACTGAAGTCTACAGGAGAGGAGACCTGGACAAAGAGCCTAAAATCCAGCCATCACGTGGATGCTCTGGGAGAAACCCACTGAAAAGATCATTCCAAGTTACTTCATGAGATTTTTCCCATTCATTCAGGCTTTGCACTGAACTTTAGGTAGGAAGAGAGCTGTGTCAGGGAACAGGTTGGGGGCACAGAGACATACGCTCTGGGAAACCTGAGTCTATAGTTCTCCCTTGGGATCTCTTAGAAAAGACCAGAGCTGGCATTCAGGAAGGAGGTCCTGAGACATACCATTCCCAGATTTGAGTCATCAATTGCTGCTTTTGTGGGAGTTCTGAAAAGCCCTCTGGAACCCCCCACACCCAGGTCCACTTAGGGCTATTGACCGCAGGGAAGAAATGCCCCATCACTCTGCAGACACGGGGCAGTGTCTCCCAGCAGCCTCGGAGGGGCCACTCTGCAGCAGACTTCCCAGGAGGAGCCCAGGCCATCACGCTGGACAGAGATGATTGCACTAATAAGGAGAGGTAGCGGCAAGAGCCCTGCCTTGGCCCCAAGAGCCCTGCCTTGGCCCCGAGTCTCCCGCTAATGAGACTTCACAGAGAGAAAGAGCCTCTTGGGTGAGTGGAGGTGGGGCCCACAGGGCTGAAGAACAGCTGGAGGCCAGCAATCACTGAGGCTGTTTATTAGGAGACAAAGAAAGAACTTTGCTCCCTGCACCAAGGTCAGACTCAAGGTATCCCTGGGAAGTGGCAGGGGAATTTATGAAGTGAGGAGGCAGCGGGTTTGACAAGCTGTCTGTTGGCCAGGCCCCAACACTGTTGCCTCAACTCCTGAAAGCATCTCCGCAAACATTCACCTTGCCCCGCGGGCTGAGACCATTGATCCTCGCCAGTAAGCTGGGCAAATGCCCGGGACCTCAGATACCTGGAGGGGGCTTCTGGGAACAGAGGCACGAGCCATGACTAGAGTTCTATTTTTTTTTTTTCAAACTTTTTAAATTGTATAATATAACATTTATGCAAAGCAAAGAAATAAAAAAGCAATAGTTTTCAAAGCACTCTTCAAAAAGTGGTTACAGGATAGATCCCAGAGTTTGTCATGGGCTACCATACGACCCTCTCATATTTTTCCTTCTAGCTGCTCCAGAATATAGGAGGCTAGAGGGCTTAAATACTTTTTTATCATCACAATCGGCTTCTTTTTCCTTCATTTTTGGGAACAATAACATAAACAAAAAAGCTATACATTTCCAAGCACAACACTGCAATTAGTTGTAGAACATATTTCAGACTTTGACATGGGTTACAATTTCACAATTTTAGGTTTTTACTTCTAGCTGCTCTAAAAGAGATAACAATTTAATGATTCAGCATTCATATTCATTTGTTAAATCCTATCTTCCATGTATAATTCCGCCATCACTTTTGATCTTTCATTACCTCTCATTGGAGTTGTTTGGGCTGTGGCAATTCTAAATTTTTAATATTGGAAGGGTCTGTCTCTAGTATGGGGTAGGGAGATGGAAGTATCTCATGTTCTGGAGAGGCTGGGCTAGATTTCAGGACTTATCTGGACCAGGGACCCATCTGGAGGTTGTAGGTTTCTGGCAAGTTACTCTAGTGCCTGGAACCCTTGTGGCATCTTTTATATTGCCCTAGGTGCTCTTTAGGATTGGCTGGAATGATGACAAGGGTTCTAGAACATGCTGGAAATGGAGATGGCAGTGATGGCAACTTCCTGTGTTCTCACAAAAGTCCCAAACCGCCCACCACTTACTCCCTAACCCACCTCAGCCCCAACTCAGACATAGGCAAATTTTCTCCAAGGTCAGACACTCACCAGAAATAAGTGACTGTCTCTGGCTGGGCTTGCGGCGTGTCCAGGCTTCAAGGACCCCAGTTTCCTCCCCATGAGGCAGGTACAGGCAGGACCACACGGAAGCCATTCTCACCCCCAAGGTCTTGGATAAATAAGATGTGCATGTGGCGGGGGCAGGGAAGGGAGTCTGAATAGCACTTTGTGAGCCTCCGAGCAGACTGTAAATTCAGACTCTTCAGTTACCTAAGTGGCCAGGTTTCCATGAAAATTAGATTTGTAAAAAAAATGAAAGCAAGGTGTGTGTATGTGTGCATGTGTGTTTGGGGTCAGGCAGGGGCTGGTGACAAGGAAAGCAATATCTGCTTCTCTGCACACCACATTCCAACCCCATCCCTCCCCAACAGGCACCCAGGAGACACACACAAAATACAGGAACTCGAGCCCTTTAGAAAGAAGGCCGCACAGCTCAAGATGGTCCTCTCTTGCCATGTGCCCCCATGGGGGACCGGGTCTTCCTCCCTCCCTGAGACAGCTGCTGGGCCACACCCTGACACCCGCTTCCCATCACCAGCCCCTGCTCACTACCCCTCCCCCACCGTGGAAGCTTCAGATCCCAGGAGCTCATCCACCCGCCCTCAGCCTGACCTTGCTCTGGAAAGCCCCGGGCCCCCCAGCCCCAGCAGGGTGGCTAAAGCTGCTGCCAGGGTCCATCCATCAGGACAGCACAATCCTCCCTGCCCCTCCCCATGGCAGCGCCCCGCAGCATGACGGCTCCTGGGCAGGGGAAAGTGATGATTCACCCCCTTCCCTTCCTCTTTCTCCCCAGTGGACAGTCTCCCACCCACCCCATCCTGTGATCTACTGGGAACTCCAGGGACCCCGAAGCTTTAGCTCAAAGGTGAGATATTGGTGAGACAGCAATAAAGGGCCAATGTGCATCTTCTTTACATAACCAGTCCAGGCCAAGATGGAAGGAACAGCCCCATCCCCTGGCTGCCTTCCTCAGGGCCCTGAGTCTCCGACATTTTTTCCCCAACGTGTCACCCATTCTCTGCCCTGGGCACCTGCAGCATGGGCTTGAGCCCAAATCCAGGCTCCAGCTTCACTCTCTTCTCCTGTTCTTCCCCCAAGGGTGGGGACTGCTCCCTGCCAGCCCATACATAGCATGAGGCAGGAGCCCAGAGGGCACCTCTGCCCTGGTCCTGTGACCCTCTCTGGTACGTTTTCCAGGCATCCCGAGCAAAGCCAAACCCCGGCTTCCTGGCCTTCCCTTCCTCTCCCAGCATCCACAGAGCTCCTGTGTTTGTGCAGGAGCTGAGAAGAGAGGTTGATATTCCTGCAGCTGAACTTCGTTTGGGCTCCAGAAGGCGTGAGGAGAGGGCAGCAAGGCAGGTCCAGAGAGTGGGGGAAGGGCGTGGAGGGGCACAGCGGAGTCCTTGTGGGTCCAGCAGCAACAACTCACACATGGTTTTTCTTCACACAACGTTCTCTGCTCAAGAAGGTCGGCCCCCGAGTTGGAAGCTTCCAGTACTATAATAGGCTTTAGTTTATACACAAACAGCTGCATTTTCCTGCTACTGTTTACTGCAAAGGGAGCCAGCTCCAGCATCCTTGCAGCTTGGCTTGGCTAGTCGATGAGTGGAAGTGTCATGGCGGGGGGGCAGTAAAGACAGCCTAAACTCCTGGGTCCTTTATCCAGTCTCTTCCTGGTTCCCCATCCATCTGGACTTCTGCTCTTTCCAACATCACTTATCCCACTTAATTATAAACAAGCCAATAGAAGGATAAAGGGCTTAAGAGCGGAGGTCAGTTAGATCATTTGCTGGGCAATGGAACCCCGTAGGAGCTCTCTAGTGTCTTCTCATCTCCCTGCAAGTCTGCACGCTGGAGCTGCATGGACCCCGCCCTGTCCCCTCCACCCTACAGCCAACGGTTACCGGGATCTCCGCCAATGATGGGCCCGGCTGAGAGAGGCCAGAGCCCTGCCCTGGAGAAGGGTGGCAGAGAGAAGGCCTGCGGAGGTGGCACTAGAAAGACGGGAGCTGCTCCCAGACTAACAGAGAGGAACCCATCCAGCCCACCCTTGCCTGATTTTCCCAGCTGGACCTAAAGAAGGCCAAATTCCAGCCCTGCGGCTGCTGGCAGGATGGGCCTGCTGTACTAAAGGAAGTTCACAGCCATGGAGCCCAGGGCCCACATGGGGTTTCCCTGCTGCTACCAGGCCCAGAAGGAGGCATCGGGTAGGAAGCTGCCTTCCTGTCCAAAGCAGGGCTAAGCTTGCCTGTTCTGACCGATGGGCTGTGAGTAGCTAAGGGAAATAGCCAGAAAACAGTGGCCCCACCCCTTCACCCTCAAACACGAAGCAGGCTCTTTTGGAGAGGCGGTGGGCACAGTGGGCAGAGCCGGCTGGGAGCGGTTCCTAGGGCCTCGTGGCAGAGTGGTACATGGGTCCTGCGGGCAGGGGGCGTGCCAAGCATGGCTCCCTACCTGAATGATCCAGAACACATTGCCCAGCATCTCCAAAAATCAGAATAAGGAAAGACTTCCTACGGGCGGCAGCAAGGATTAAATGTCCTCATGCACATAAAGCCCCCACAATGGACCTCGTAGGTGGTGAATGCTCAGGAAGGACAGCGTTTCCTATCTCAGCAAAGGTCGGCATCCCGGCTGGGAGGGGAGAGGGGCCATCGGAGGCTGTGGTTTTTGTTTCTCTCCCAGGCTCTGCACTGCTCGTGACTAAGGCTGTACTCAGCTCTGGGAATTTCATGGCTTTCTTTAGAAAAGAGGTAGAGAAATGTCCTCATCTCCAACCCACTGCTTCAGCCCTGGGCTTCAGCCCAGTCTCTCTTCCCTTCAATTCTGCTGCTCTGGACGGAGTAAGGTGGAAGGATGATGCTCTAGATGGAACTGTGTCTCCCAGAAAAGACCCGTTCAAGTCCTATCCCCCATCTTAAGCAGGTTGAAGATAACTGGATGGAAGTGGGCTCTAATCTACTACGACTAGGGGCTTCATAGAGAGAGGAAATTTAGACACACAGACAAATACAGAGAAGACAGCCATGGATTTTCTCAGAAGACTGAAGCAGAGAACAGTACAGATTGTTGGAAGAGGCATGGAGCAGGTTCTCCCCTATGGACTTCTATTAAAGCATGGCCCTGTCGACATTTTGATTTTTGACTTCTAGACTCTGGAACTGTGAGACAATAAAGTTCTTTTGTGTTAAGCCACCCAGTTTGTGGGACTTTGCTGCGACAGCCCTAGGAAACGAAGTTACATAGGCTTTGGCAGCAGACAAGCCTGGGTTGACATCTCGGTTCTCCCTAGAGCTGGTTGTGTGGCCATAACAAATGGCTTAAATGGTCTAGCCCTCCTCGGCTCTAAAGCCATGGCTGACAGCCCCTATTGTACTTGGTGGGCTGTGAGATGGGATGAGGGATTTGATGGCACCTCATGGCAGCAGGCCCCGGGGAGTCAGTGGGTCTCTCTCCCTGGGGCTCAGAAGCCTTTGGCCCAGTCCCAGACTGTACATGATGGAAAGCTCACTCTGAAATCTCCCCAGATAATAAGTAATTAAGTCCACAGGGGCCTGGGGAGATAACAGACCATCAGACCCCAGGATTCATGACAAAAGTTTGAGCCCAGCCAGTGGCCTACTCCCAGGAGAGACTCTTTCTGTAATGGGCCAGGCCAAGGAGCTGTGGGTCCCTGCCCTGGGGTGGGGAGAAGTGGGGTAGAAAAGTGAGGCTCACCAGAGTGGAGTCTGATGCCTTCCAGGGAGAGACAGAGACTTAGGGCACTTTTCGGCCTCCATAAATCACACGTGGTCATCTGGCAGGTGAGCTGGGTGAGCACTGGGTCCCAGACAGTAGCATCTTTCTCACCCACCAGAGGTGAGAACGCACAGAGGATCTCTTGCATGTGCCGTAACCAAGCGCCCAGGCTGCAACCCGCATATATATAAAACCTGCGCACGCTATCCTCAGTGCTAGGTGTGACTGCGGGTCCTCTCCAGCTCCTCAGACCTAGGCTGAACCCCAGAGCCCCAGGGTGCCCAGCGGGCTGCAGCTGCGAGGGATCCCTGCCCCCACCCCACCAGCCGTCTGCCCCTCGCCCCCTTCCCTACCGAGAGTGGAGAGAGGGAGGGACAGCCTGAGTGAGAAAACAAACTTCAGACTCATTATTCCCCAGCCCCAATCTCTGCTCTCAGAACAATTAAAGGTCTCTAATCCGGAATGAAAAGCAAACACAGCTCTACTCTTGTTCTCCTGTGTCCTCTAATCAGGCTGTGGGCTCCGGCTCCTGCTTTCTATACAAATATTCAATTGACCTTTCCTGGAGGTTCCAGTAATTGGGTCCCAAAGGGGAGAATTTCCCACAGAGACCTGGAGACAGGGAGACCCAGGAAGTGCAGACTTCCCAGCAACAGAAGGACAGAGACCAGCATGCAGAGAGGGAGGCAGGGGCAGGTGGAGAGGGGAGAACCCCAGAGGACCCCTTCAGAAGGGCCATGAACCTTAAAGCCTTACGTTTGCACTAACAGTCAAGGAACATTTTTCCAGACTCTGTGCCCTCACATCCTGGCTTCCTCTGAGTTGGTCTGAGAGAGAAAATGATTCTTGTAGAAGAGCTTGAAGACCTGCCTGGGAACACACCTCATCCAGGACACAGCGACCTTCCCTAGGCCAGCACTGTCACCCATCAGCTCTGCACCGCACCACGCGGGGCCAGCAACCTCTCCCCAGGCATTGCCCATGTTTAACTCAAAACATTGCAACTCAGCCCCACCACCAAATGCTTGCAAACCCTTCCACCCTCCCATGAATTGCTACTAGTAATAAACGCTCCTTTTCCTGCAGTCGCCTATCTGGAATACCCTCAAAACCAGAAATATTCTCCGATTCCTATGAAAATTCTGAGACCTGGGGAGGAGGAAATTCTGGTCCAAGATCGTTCTGCCAATTAGGGCCTGAACATGACCAGAACTCATGCCTCCTGATGCCCTTCAGGCTATTTTCATCCTGGGACCCCCAATGAAAGCTGGAGAGTGGGGATGTCTGGGTTCCTGCACTGGCTCCATGGCTGACTTACTAGGACACAAGGGAAACAAACGTACCTCTGCTAACTGCTCCCTGGGATCAGTTTCCCCATCAGACACTTTCTCCTGCCCATCCTGAGGACACTTACATACTCAAGACACCAGGTTTTAAGAAGTAATATCTAGTATAAGGTGATTTTTAGATCATGGGGAGGAGGTGGGGGTTGTTAGTTCTTCTTTCTTTTTCTTCTTCTTTTCTTTTTTATCTTGGTTCCATCTTATGGAGCCACGCTATAAAGCCAGACTGAGGATGGGCAGCTAAAGAAGGAGACCAGCTGGCTCTTCTAATTACAAATCCTAAAGCTCACTGGACAGATCTTTCTGGCAGAGCGATATTGACTCTTTTTAGCCCAGTGCAGGCTGCACCTCGAGGTCTCTGTTCATGACCTCTAGATTAAGGACAAGGCTGACTGGAAAAGGAAGAAGTAAGGAGAGGGCCCGGGAATCCGTTCAGCAGAGTGGAAGAGAGACAGACTACAGACAGCTGGCCAGAGCTGGTGGAACAGTCAGCACCCTGAGATAGGGCCACAGAAGGAATGGAGGAAATGGATATTGGGGCCTCTACTTAAAGAAAGGCGACTATAAGTGAGTTTCAACTAACATGTTCCCAGTTTTCCTCTTCTCATAGCCCCCATCAGGATGGCTGGGGACCTCTCCAAAACCTAGTCTTTCGGACATTTCCCAAAATGCTGGGTTGGCATCTCAGGACCCGGCAACCCCAAATTTCAGAAGGACTTGAGCCCAGAGATGCTCAACCATAATAACCAGAGCAAGCCCCAGACCTCAGGCCAGGCAGGGTACAAGCTACCCTGCTGGAGCCAGAACTCAATGTGTGAAGTCTGTTGGAAGAGAGGGAAAGCAGATTGGGAGACGCTCCCCATGGCAGGGAGCCCAGGAGGCAAGAGCTGAGCCAGGAGCTTCCAAGAGAGTCTGGCTTTGGGATTTACAAGTCTCTTGTTCCCATTAAAAAAGACTCTAGGCCTCAAGTGGTCTGGAGAGGGTTGTTATATGGAGCCAAGACACAAGGCGGGAGGGAAGCTGGCTTTGGTGACAGGCACCATCATTTCCCTCTAAGGCCAGATCCAGGTCTCCCTGACTCCTTGTCCCAGGCCAGGGCTTGAAACTTCTGAGGACAAAGGACAATGCAGAAGATAGAGAAATAGGGTCATGTTTCCTTGGCCTTGAGCCACAGGAGGAGCCTCAAGTACTTGAAAAGTGGCAGAAGACACCAAAAGTCTCATGCCATCTGACTTGGGATCAGAAAAACTGCCCTTTCTAACTTTAATGTCTTTCCAGGATTGCTTTTCTGAGCTGTCCCAGAAGTATCTCCACTGTGACCAAAACTGTGCTGATAATTCCCCTCTTTCTACAACTCCCTTTTCCACTTCCCACACTAGGACTTAGGCACCATGTAAGTCCTGACTGGGGCACCACATGGTCAGGCACAAGAGGACGGATGAGTTCTGTGGGATGGCCAGCACAAGCCATGTGCACACAAACACTGACTGCTTCTGAGAAAGAGGAAGAGGAAGATTTATCTTGCATTTGTTGGAGAAGTGTTTTGGCTATTGATTGTGCTTGGGGACAGTCCCAGGGTGACTTGGAACTATAAGAGAAAAGATGAAAGAGATCCTGGTGATCAGTTCCATCAGAAAATGAACTGTGTCAGCGGAGGAAAAGGTGGATCCTAGAAAACTCTAGACTGCAAGTGAGACCACTACTGGGGTCAAGTTATGGGAGCAGTGGGGAGGGGCAGGGAAGAGAGACTGATGAAAGTGAGGGCGAGGGGAGCTAGTTAATAGGCACCCAGGCACAGCCCTATTTGAATAAGGTGTAAATGCAGCAGCAGGAGGCCAGACCTGTTGCTAGAGATTGTTTTCAGTGGAATGAAAGTGCCCTGAAAATGTTTGAAATCCATCTCAGACTGAACAGATATATTTGGTGCAGGACATTTGTAGGAATCTTTTCCTCCCTGAGAAAGAAAAACAAAACACCCTGCGTGAAGGGCTCCATAGATCCCCACACCTTTGCATATGCCTTCTGTCCCCCTGGAATGCCCTTCCTCCCATTAGGGTCCTGTTCTTCACTTCCTATCCCCACTAAGTTAGGTGGTCTTTCTCAATGCTCATAGGTTTATTATGAAAATTAAGTGACTTAATTCATGTGAAGTCCTTAGATATTGCCTGAGACACAAGCACTCACTAAAGACAAGTTGCTATTACCTACAACCTCCAGATGGGTCCCTAGACCAGATAAGTCCTGAAGCCTAGAGGGCCCAGCCTCTCCAGAACAGCCACTAGTTCCATCTCCCTACCCCATGTTACTGACAGCCCCTTCCAACATGAAATAGTTAGAATGAGCATAACCCAAATATCCCTAAAGACTGGGAGAAAGGTCAAAGGTGATGGTGGGGTTATACAGAGAAAATAGGGTTGAGTAAACAAATATGATTGCTGAATCATTAAATTGCTATCTCTTTTAGTCTCCAGTATCTTAGAGCAGCTAGAAGTAAATACCTAAAATTGTGGAACTGTAACCCATACAAAACTCTGAAGTATGTTCTACAACTAGTGGTTGCACTGCACTTTGAAATTTATTGGGTTTTTTCTTAATATATGTTATTTTTCACAAAAAAGAAAAAAAAGTTGATTGTGACGATAAAAAGATATATTTATTCCTTCTAGTCTCCATTGTTATGAAGTAGCTAGAAGGAAAATCTGAGATGATGGTGTGGTAGCCCATGACAAACTCTGGGATCTGTCCTGTAACTACTTGTGGAAGAGTGCTTTGAAAACTACTTCTTTTTTTTTTTTTTAACTTAAAAAAAAGGCAAGTTGCTGTTGTTGTTATTACAACAGAGTGTCCTTTGCATACTTTCCGTGCATCACCAGTTGGTAGCATATGCTCACCTATCACACCCACCTGACTTAGTTGTTGGTTGGCAGGAACGATCCGCTACATGTTTCTGTGTTCTTAGAAACTGGGATATGGTGAGTGGGGTATGGATGGTCCAGAGTGCTCATTAGATATGGATTGAACATATGAATGAGAGACTGAATGCCTGTGCACTTTTGAGATGTATTGTGAGCAAAGCAAGTGCCTACCACAAGAAGTGGCCACATTCCCTTGGGCACGTGGTCCCTCTCCCATCATCCACTGGCTCAGACACTTAGCCAACAGCCTGTGGCCCACCATCTTAGGAGAGAGTTCATTTTGCTTTTCTCCAGGGCGGCCAACATCAACAGCATCATGGAGATGGAAAACAGATGAGGACCAATGAAAGTTGCTCCTTCTCCAGCTGAGGTTCCAACTGTTTTAATTCTGCTAATGAGATCCAGCTCAGAGTAATCAGGAAGTGTCTAAAATTAGCTGTTTTAATTTGAGCATGAGGGAAAAGGACTGAGTACGCGGCACAGTCTTTAGTAGAGGGAGTGGGATGGGATTCCGGGAACTTCAGAAAAATCAGAGTAACATCTAGTGTTCAGCCACCCAAGAAAATGCCCAGGTTGGCCTCAGGATCTCCATGACGCAACATTTGGTCACAAATTCCAACACTTCATTACTCATTTGGCCCAGAATTCATTATGTTTCAAGTTAGAGAACAGAGGGCATGGACTACCAAGTGAAACATATTAGCTGGTTTTGGTGGGAGACCTTTCTCTTAACCAAATTTGCACTTTCTAACTTCATAATTTTGGTCTCCACTTCTCACCACTAAAATCTAGGCACACAGTGGGTGCTTTGCTGCCTCTGCCAAACTTTTCCTGACCCTTCTCGCCTGCAGGGATCTCTATATTCTCTGAACTCCTAAGAGAAAATTCTGGTCTTTATTATTCATTTATTAATTTATCGAACATTTACTGAGCATCTACTACAAGCTAGATTCTGAGGTAGAGACAAGGGAGTCACACAGAGGAAAAATACTCAGTACCTGCTTGAAGGATCTGGTTGCTGGGGAAACAAACATGAAAACGAGCAACTGCGATACAGGATAACTGCCACATCGGAAGTAACTAACATATGCGCCGAGAACATCAGCACAGGCAGGGGAATATCTAAGTCTGCCTAAAGTAAACAAAGATGATTCTACTTGGCACTTAACATATATTGCCTTGTGCTACAAGTTTTCTTTTTTATTTCCTTACTCCCCTGTATGAGCAACTTGCAGCCAAAGAATGTGTCTTCTAATTTTTTATATACCAACCTGTGCAGAAACTTTCACACCGGAGGGGTCCAATAAATGTTCTTCATTATAGATACCTGAGAATAAAGGATCTTTCATGATAGCAAATGCCAGCTGTTTCCATTCCTTTGATAATCTACAAAAAAATAAACTGTGCAAAAAAGAATAAGGATGAGGGCTCCTGGACCAAGGAATGGTCTTTGCAATGACTTCAAACATTGGACAGTTTCTTATCTTCCAGGGCATTCTGGATATGATCTCCTAAGGATGAGAAAATTGATTAGATCAATTCCCTAGGACCTACTGGCTTCAAGGATTATCTTGTGTTCAGAGGCCCCCAACAAAAGACAGGAGATCAAGTCCTGGGAGAAGGGGGGTTTAGATATGGGGATGGTACCAAGCATAATATCCAAATCTTCATTTTGGCTTTCATGACTCCCATCCCCTTTCTCCAGCCTTACCCCATCATAATCTCAGATACTCTGTAGCGAATTCAATGGCAACACGCTTAAAGATATGTTTACATCCTAACCCCTGAACCTCTGTATGCAACCTTATTTGGAAAAGGGTTTTGAAGAAGTAATCGAGTTAAGGATCTTGAGATGACATCATCCTAGATTATCTGAGTGGGCCCTAAATCCAATGACAATTGTCTTCATAGGAGAAAAGAAAACGTAATGTGAAGAAAGAGGCAGAGACTGAAGTGATGCAGCCGCAAGTCAAGGGACCTCTGGGGGGCTTCCAGAAGCTGGAAGAGGCAAGAAAGGATTCTCCCCTAGAACCTTCAGAGGGAGCCCAGCAAGGACGCCACTATTTTGAACTTCTGATCTCCAGAACTGTGAGAGAATAAATTTCTATTGTTTAAAGCCACCCTGTTTGTGGTCATTTGCTATGGTGGCCCAAGGACATTAATAAAACAGCTATCACTACCACTCTGAACTTGCCACTGATTCCCAGACTGAAAAGGTCCTCCACAACTCTCTGCCTTTGCACTTTTTAGGACTCATTTCTTTGTCTGAGAACTTCTCCTTAATTGAAGAACCAACTCAAATGTAAAACTTTTCCCAGGCAGAAGTCAATCACTCAGTCTTTGAACTCTCACATTTTATTTATCTATCTTTTCTAACATGACTTGCCATGTTAGATTGCAACATCTGAATTAGGCTGTTTTGGTCAGAAGGACAAAAGAGATCAAAGCCAGGCCTCTTGAAGCCTAGAACATATCTTCAGGGCATTGCCAAACTCATGCACTTAGAAGTTCTAAAAGGAACCACTCAGCATAGGAGTTATGTCCTAAAAATCAGATATCCCTAAAGGGCTTCTCAGGAATTCTCCATTAACTTCGCTCATTCCCTCTTTCTATCTCTAGGCCTCCTCATCCCTCCTCATATGCACCTCCTCATATGCAATCAGTCCTACCAAATCCTATCAATTGAAGTCCAAGGTATTTCACAAGTCTGTATACTTGTCCCTTTTTGAACTGTCTCCACCTTCCTCCCAGTGATTCTCAACCTTGAGTGCATATTAGAGTCACCTGGAAAACTCAAAACCTTCTGGTGGTTGCCCTCTGCTCTAAAGTTAGGGACTTGCCTTATATTCACAGGGCTCTTCCCAGCCTCCCCAGCCTTCCCATCCTCCACAGCCTCCCCAGCTTCCCCAGTCTCTCCAACCTCCGCAGCCTAAACAGCCTCCCTAGCCTTCTTAGCCTCCACAGACTTCCCAACCTCTACAGTCTCCACAGCCTCCACAACCTCATCTTGGCTCCTCTCAGCCACACCGCACTATATCTTGTCTTCCTTAGATGTGCCAGATCCTTCCCTCCTTGGGGCATTCTTAGGTGTCATTTCCTCTGCCGAGAGGGTGCTTCCTCCTTTATCTCCTCTTTCTAAAGAGAGCAGAGGTTCACATCATGAGCTCCAGAGCAAGGTAGCCTAGATTCAAGCCCCCCCCCCCCAAGGACCGTATCCCCTGCATAGGTAAACCTGAGCTTGCTAACATGTCTCAGCCACAGCTCCTGCATCTTGGTGCTGCTGCCGACGGTGACAGCTTCAGACACAAGTGTGGGCAGAGCAGTCCCCAGAAGGTGCTAGCACGGCCATTAACTTAGATGTCGGTTTTCCACACTTTCTGAACCTCTTATGGAAGAGAATCATGTTATTTACCTAGCACTTGGCACTTTGCCTGATACATACGACGTGCTCAATGCTTGTTCTGCTGAGTGAGAATGAAGGTTTCTGTCTGTGTTCCTGAAGCGAGGCCCAGCATGGGGGTCCCTTCCAGTACTCCATATTGGGGTTCGGGATCCATCTCAGCTTCCTCCCAACTGGGCAGTTCATAACCAGAGAAGCATGGCTTCCTTTCTGTCTCCTCTATGAAAAAGCAGAAGGCGGGTTGGACATCAAAAGCCTCTTTAAAACCAACATTTTGATGACTTAAGAGTAAAGGAATGAGAAACATACGGCTTACATTTCCTTTATGATACACAAGGGCTCTTTCTGGGCTCACTTTCCATGGCTGCCAAGCTAATGATGAGACAGGGAGTCATCCAGTTCTCATAGCATCCACAGATGGCTCCCCATATTTGGAAAATTTTTGTGCAGCAGAGGAAGGAAACTGCCAGCTCCCCAAATCAGCCATGTGCCTAGTGGTTCTTTTGCTGGTTTCTATACCTTATCTTGGGCATATGGAAATTCCACACCCAGGGGCCCTGAGGCCCAGGGCATTGGGACTACCTTCTTGCAGGGGGCAGTGCAGAAAGCGCTGGACCCGGCAAAGATTGGGAGGCCAAGGTGTTCATCTGGGATTTATTACTGGCAAAGCCATATTACCTCTGGGGCTTTAGTTTTCTCGTTTGCTAAATGGGAATAATGGTCACTGCTCTATCCCAGAGTTGTAAGGATAAATGGGCTGATATAAATACCATACATGGCAGAGCCAATGGAAAACATTCATTAACTCTGAAAACAATACAAATATAAGGTTGCTAGGAGTCCTGAGAGTCTAAAGGAGTCTATATATTCTAGCTGGCTCCTTTTTTTTTTTTTTCACTCTGATGGCTATGTTTATTTTGAGCTTTAAAAATTCTCAGAAACTTGTTGAAAAGTCAATCACAGTTTTTCATTTAATAACATTTTATTTTAATATTATCTAAAAAATAAATATTATGCAAAGTTGTTTTACTAATTTTTCCCTTTGATGCTACTCTTTTATAGTCCATCAGCACCTAGAGATTTTTCAAGGAGACTTAAAAAAGAGTGGCAGGGCGGCTGCCGTGGCTCAGCAGGCAGAGCTCCAACCTGCTGTGCTGGAGGTCTGGAGTTGGATCCCTGGTGCCTCCTGCCCATATACAAATTAAAAAAAAAAGAAGAAGTGGCAGTAGGGTTTATTAGCATTATTTAGGGTTAATTTCAAGGGCAAGTGCTAGAAACCTTAGCAGGAACTTTAATGTTTTGTACAGTGAGTGCTTTTTCAAAATTTGATAGTGGAGAAGCAGGAAGAGGGAAGATAATGGGCCTTGGGTACAATACACAAAAATATTGGAATAAATATTTAAAAAAATGTAAGCACTCTGCTCACAACATCAGTGTTATGTGGTGTGGCCCCAGCCCAAGAGGCGTTCATTCGTTCTGTGTGTCAGGAATATAGTAGATGCTCAAGTAACTGCTGAATAAATGCACAAATAAACTTTTATTAGAACCCTGTTCCTGAACCACACATATGGCCACATTACAGATAGTACCATGTTCTTATATACAATATATTAGATAATGCCGTCTTGTGGGGATGTCATACAGTGGTAAAGATCAAGAGATGCAGTTGTTCATTGTTATCAACAGTAGTGATTATATTTTATATTAAAAATCACATAAAGATGCAACATATCACCATCAATACATAGCTGCTCCTTTTGATGTCTTACAACTGGGGGGCTTGAGAAGAAGCACCTAGAAGACTCAGCCCTTGGTTTTGGTGCTGTGACCTTGTAGAGAAGGAATCAGTGAGGAGATGCAGGGATCAGGAGTAGATGCCCAGGATGTGCTTATTCTCAGTGCAGTGATAGCTTCTATTTCCCCAAGACCCATTCTCATGCACAGTGACTGGTGAACAATCGTGGGTTTGTTGTGATTTTTTTTAACCTTTCTAACACTGACTTGCTCTGGCAGGGAATGCATATATATCATAGAGTCACAGTAGGACCAAGAAGGCAAGGCTTGAGGTAGAAAGCACCAAAGCAGATGAAAGGCTGGCTGTGTTTCTCTTGAGCAGGGCCATGCCAGGTAGGTGCTCACCTCAACACCGTAGGCCCTCCTTTTCCCTTACAATCTTTTCCCTTTAAAAATAAATGTAATGAAATTAAAAGTTAGTCCATTTGAAAAAGTTTAAAAAACATGTCACACAAATAGGACATGCATGATGAAAATGGTACAGATGTGACTGGAGTTAGAGAACAAGGATGTTGTAGAGTGTGAAACATAGAGTAGAAAATAACTTGCCTATGGTGGCACATTTGGCTGGTGTCCTTCTGTCTTGTTGTTGGGGCCCAATGAAGCAGGAGAGGAGGTGGGAAAGTCAGTCTCATGTGAAAAGTATCTGGAGCTCAGAGAAACCCCAAGAGTTCTCTGAGGTTCTGGGTTCCAAGAGCTTCAGAAGCAATTGTCTCTTTTCACAGCTGTGTAACCTGCAACCGAGAGCAAATGACCCCCATGGGGTGCTTCCTATGCAGAGACAGATTAGTCAATTTGCTTCATTTCTTCTCTTTTCCATCCATTTTCTAGAACCCTGCCTTTCCCTTATCTTTTGTTTATCATAAAACAAGTTCAAGTGAACAGCAAGCAAAACCGAAGCCAGAGCACAGGGATGAGATAGGGTGAGGGGTAGGGGGTGGGGGGCAAGGTGGAAGGGGAGAGGATGACACAAAAAGACAGGTAGCTGAGGGTAAGGTGACTGGCAGCCCGTTGTATTTCTTAATGAGAACTATCTCCTTCTTTCTGCTTCTTTTCACTGCTTTCGAAATCTGCTCATTGAGTGTCTGTTAAGAGCCTGCTCTGGACCAAGCCGGTGTCTGGGTGATGGTGGAGAACACAACGGAAAATGTTCTTGCCTGCAAGGGACTTACAGTCTAGCAGAAGCCAGACTTGGAAATAAATCATTCTAAGTGGGCTGGGTGTTAAGAAGGAGATGGATCGAGTGCTCAGGGACATACATCAGCCAGGCCAATGGGTCTGCATTGCCAATGAAAGGTAATGCTGGAAAGGCTGATTAAAAGCTTAAGCTGAGAATGAAGGGTCAACAGAAGTTGGCTGGGTGAAGGGATATGAGGGTGGGGGTAGATAGAGTGTTAAGAGCTGACAGGGTGGGTGGGCCACAGTGGGTCAGCAGGTAAGAATGCTTGCCTGCCATGCCAGAGGACCCGGGTTCGATTCCCGGTGCCTGCCCATGTAAAAAAAAGAGCTGACAGGGTAAAGGAAATAGCACACGCAAAGACCCTGGTTGAAGGGACTGTCACATGAAAGGGCCCTGGTTGATTTACTCTGAGCAACATTTTTTCCCCAGATTTTCCATTTTGCCCCTCTGCATTTACAGATTGATTAGCTCTTGAAATTGTTGGGCAAATTAATAAGGCTCCTTAATCCTCAGTATCTTCATCTGTAAAATGGGTCTAATAAAAGTACCGTTCTTTTTGCATGAGGATTGACGGGAGGAAAAATCCAAGTAAAGCGATTGGATTTACACTGGACACCTACTGAGCACGCAGCCTTGGTCAGCTGTGGTGTCCCCAACATAAAGCTAGAGTCAGGCACGAGGCTGGGAGCAACCACAAAGGGCTTGGGTGAGAAAATCAAGATCCCCAAAGGTTGGACTTATAGGCCAAATCAGTCACCATGAAATTTAATAAGAACAAATGCAAAGTATCTGCACTTCAGTTTCACAAACACACATACGTATGTACACACGTGTGCAGCTGTAATGGGTGGAATGGGGAAGCCAGCAGAACACATTTGGGGGAAATCTGGATTTTAGTAAGTAGTAGGCACAACAGGAGTTCAAGTTTCCTATAGCTGCTAGAAATAATTGCAAGTGATCGCAGGTTGCATTAATAGACAAGTATCTAGATTAAGATTGTGATACGGCATCGCTGGTCCATGGGTCAAACAACCCTGGAGTATTGCAGTAAGTTCTGGGTGTCATGTTTTGAGAAGGACGTCCTCAAAGTAAACAGAAGTCAGGATGTTGCCAGCACTGAAAAATCACTTTATATGAGGAACATTTGAAGGCTCTGACATTTTTAGCCCAAAAAAGAGAAGACCCCCAGAATACTCCATCCTACTCCATCTTAACAGTATTGGTGGTGGAAACTCTGGTGCTCTACCCAGATCCTCCCTTTGAGGCCTTCTGGGAATGTCGCAGCTGGCAGCTACCAACTGGTCCCTCACTGGGAATGACTTGCCCCATATCAAGCTCCCTCCTGGGGGCTGGCCTAATGAGGGGGAAGATAGGCCTGGCCTCCTTGCCACAACGTAGGACAACCCTGAAGTGTTGGCCCAGCTCCAGGCTCTTCGTGCAGCCAGATGAAGCCTCAGTGGCATCTGCACTGGGGATCGGCGTCTCCATTTGCCGAGCCCACCACTCTCATCTTACAGGCACACCTCCCCATCAGTCTGGTCACGGGGTGGGGGGGGGCAGGGGGGCGGGGGGGAGGATGCAGACAAGCAAGCAGGCCATTGCAATGCAGTTAATAAGAGCTAGATATGCTATGGGAGGACCTAGGAAGGGCACCTAATCCAGACATGGAGGTCAAAGAGGCTGCCCAGAAGGGGTTCTCTGAAATGAGATCCAACATGGTGGGCTAAAAATGATTTATAACCTCCAGCTAGTCCTAAATGGAAGAAACAAAGACCTAGGTTCTTTATTATGAACCCAACTCAGGGTTTAAAGGAGTAGTCCCAGCCCTATTCCTGCTTTTCTGAGTCTCTTTGCCATCTGTCTAGACCCTGGGTGGGCAGGGCCCTTGTTTCTAACTGCTGGACACGGTCACCCCATCAGAATGACCCTGGACAGGCAGAAGGGGCTGTACCCTTTGAATTTAGTTTTCTTACCCCCAATTCACACCCTCTCCAAAAGGAAGCTAAATTTAGAGATTAAACACTCATTAACTGCCCCCCACTCTGATCAAGAGGGCTGCGTGAGTTGCTTCAGGGCTCTGTCTCTACACAGAAGCTTTGCATAGCCACCAAGAACTGGCAGAAGCATCTTTTTCGAAACTCCAGAAAACAGGTAAAGGATTGCAGTAATAAGGTGAATGCCAAATCAAGAAAAAGACTACTTAAAAGCATTAGGTTCTCACCTTCCATGCGGGAGACCCGGGTTTAATTCCCGGACCATGCACACCTCCACCCCCACCCCCCCAAAAAAAAGTATTAAGACCTCATGGAGCCCTGGCTGGCCCCTCCCATGCCCCTCACTGGTTTGGCCAAGCCTGTGCTCCCAGTAGGGGATCCCTGGTCCAGGTCCCCCAGAAAGCAAAGTAACACTCATGCATATACTGCGAACATGTATGTCTGGCCCAATCTGTCTGGTGGTGGCCTGAGAAACTCACTGGCTGAACTTGCCCACATGTAGAAAGCAGCTCACAGAGCTCTCCTACAGAACACTGTGGGAGAGCAGGCAAGTCATGCTGCCTGGAGCAAGGCATTGCTGGCTGTAGGACATACAGTTCAGTGCCCAGAATGTTATGAAACTGACATTTGGGAGGGGGGAGACATTTGGAACCATGTAAATGGGGAAATTCCTGGGGCCACATGTGCATGTCCAAAACAAAACACATGAGCAGAAAGGATCAGGGAGGTCCCTGATTTGGCCTGGAGCTCTTCTCTAAACTCATTGCTTGGATTAGCCCTGAAGAAGCGCTTGCACAGGCCAATCTACAAAGACTAGGAAAGGTGCTTTCTTTTTTGTTAGCTCCTAGCATTTAAGGAAAACTCTGTCATAGTACCAACTGGATACAAGCCTAAAGAACAGAAACCTAAGAGTCTAAATTCCAGTGATAACATGTTAAAATTTGAAAATGTGAAAGTTTTGACAAAAGTTTACAAGAACATATAAAGAAATCAGAGGTGGTGGCCCGGGCAAAGGAGTAGATTAAAGGGTTAGAAACCATCAATTATAGGTCCAAATTTTAAAACCTCGACTTCTGCGTGAGACCAAAGGAAGAGAGGTTTAGTTGGTGCAAAATTTATATTTTGGGCGGCACATTATCTAATTTAACTTATATGGTCAGTTTATTCAAACACCATAATTACATGGAATCTTGAATAGGGTGGGAGATGTTGCTGGTTGGTACAGGTGAGTATGATGCCCTGATACATCCTAGAGTAATTTGGGCAGAAAATAATAAAGTATATGCAAAGTCCCCTTAGGGGGATGGGGAGAAAGGGGGAAATATTAAACTTCCCCATTTGGGGAATTCCTGATATTCTCACAAGCAGTGAGGACCTCTAATTCTATAGACTGAGCCCACCATCTTGGGGCTCGCACCTATGAAACCTATTCCCGCAAAGGAGAAGCTAAGCCTACTGATAATTATGCCTAAGAGTCGCCCCCAGAAAACCTCTTATTGATCAGATGTGGCCTCTTTCTCTAAGTCAACACGGCAAGTGAATTCACTGTCGTGGAACATGACTCCCAGGGGTGTAAATCTCCCTGGCAACACGGGACAGGGATGAGCTGGGACCTGGCATCACAGGAATGAGAAAAGCTTCTTAACCAAAAGGGGAAGAGAGAAATGAACAAAATAAAGTTTCAGTAGCTGAGAGATTTCAAACAGTCAAGAGGTTATCTAGGCTCTTATATAGATATCCCTTTTTAGTTTATGGTGTATTGGAGTGGCTAGAGGGAAGTACCTGAAACTGTAGAGTTGTGTCCCAGTAGCCTTGATTCTTGAAGACAATTGTAAAACTATATAGCTTTTACAATGTAACCATGTGATTCTGAAAACCTTGTGTCTGATGCTCCCTTTATCCAGGGTATGGGAAGATGAGTAAAACAATAAATAAATTCTAGGGGAAGGGTATAAGGGAAAAAATTGGGTAGATTGAAATACTAGTGGTCAATGAGAGGGAAGGGTAGGGGATAGGGGATGTATGAATTTTTTTTTTATTTCTTTTCCTAGAGTGATGCAAATATTCTAAAAATGATCATGGTGATGAATATACAACTATATGATGATATTGTGGACCACTGATTGTGTATCTCAATAAAAGATATTGTATAGTGACGATATCTCAATAAAACTTTTTTTTTAAAAAAAAGAAGAAACCATCAATGAGGAGGACTAGACTAGAACATTCCAGAGAAAGACTTTTTAAAAATGGTCCTAAATATGGTAAAGGACCTAAAGGAAAATGTGCTGGTTTGAATCTGTTGTGTACCTCAGAAAAAGCCACGCCCTTTAATTGTCATTCAATATGGCTGGGTGGTATCTGTTTTATTGTTTCCATGGAGATGTGATCCACCCAATTGTGGGTACTAACTTTTGATGAGATAGTTTCCATAAAGATGTGTTTCCATCCATTCAAGGTGGGGTTGCTTACTGGAGCTTTTTAAGAGGGAACCATTTTAGAAAAAGCTACAGAGCCCATGCAGCCAGAGACCTTTGGAGATGAAGAAGGAAACACCCCTGGGGGAGCTTCATGAAACAAGAAGCAGGGAGAGAAAGCTAGCCCATCTTGCCCTGTGCTTTTCCAGCTGAGAGAGAAACCCTGAACGTCATCAGCTTCTCGAACTGAGGTATCTTTCCCTGGATGCCTTGATTGGACATTTTTATAGCTTTGCATTAATTTGGACATTTTCATGGTCTTAGAACTGTAAACTTGCAACTTAATAAATTCCTCTTTTTAAAATCCCTTCCATATCTGATAGATCGCATTCCAGCAGCTTTTGCAAACTAAAACAGAAAACATGGGGAAAAAAATAAAGGAATCAGGAAAATGATAGATGAACACATGGAGGATATCAATAGAGAAATAGAAATTACAAAAAGGAACCAGAGTTGAAGACTGCTGTAACAGAAATTTAAAATTCCCTTAGAGAAGGATCAAAAACAGATTGGAGTTGATAGAAGAAAGAATCAGTAAACTCGAAGATAAGAAAATCGAAATCATCCGCCTTAGAAGCCAAAAGAAGAACGAAGAAAAGTGAACAGAACCTGAAGAACTTGTGGGACACCATCAAGCATCCCATTATATGATTTGTAGGAGAACAAGAAGGAGAAGAAAAAAGAGAAAGGGGCTGTTTTAGTTGGCACGCTGCCAGAATGTGATATACCAGAACTAAAATAGTTTTTAAAAAGAGGAATTTAGTAAGTTGCAAGTTTACAGTTCTAAGCCTATAAAAATGCCTGAATTAAGGTGCCCAGGGAAAGATACTTAATACAAGGAAGGTTGATGGGTACAGAACACCTCTGTCAGCTGAGAAGTCATGTGGCTGGCATCTGCTGGTCCCTTGCTCCTGGGGTCCATTGCTTTCAGCCTCTGTTCCTGTGGGGGTTCCTCACTTTGCTTCTCCAGGGCTGGCTTTCCTCTCTTGGCTTCCCTTGGCTCTCTCCAAGTTCTGGTTTGCTTAACATCTCATGGTGATGTCTGCTGGGCTCCAAGCATCTCCAAACATCTGTGTCTCTGTTCTCCAAATGCTGGCATTTGTGTTAGCTCTACTCTGAAGTTTCTGTTGGCTCTGTCATTTCCACCGGCTCTGACTCTCTCCAAAATGTTTCCTCTTTTAAAGGATTCCAGTAATCTACTCAAGAACCACCTCGAATGAGCAGAGTCACATCTCCATCTAGTCGAAAGGTCACACCCACAATTGGGTGTGTTACATCTCTGTGGAGATAATCTAATCGAAAGTTTCCAAACTGCTATGTTGAATCAGGATTAAAAGAAACAGCTGCTCCTACAAGATTGGATCAGGATTAAAGCATGGCTTTTCTGGGGTACATAATATTTTCAGACCAGCACAGGGACTATTCAAATAATGACTAAAAACTTCTCAAATTTAGTGAAAGACATGAATATACACATCCAAGAGACTCAACAAATACCAAACAGGATAAATCCAAACAGAACCACACTGTGGCATATTAAAATTTAACTGCTGAATACCAAAGATCAAGAAATAACCTGAAAACTGAAAGAGAGATGCAATGTGTCATGCAAAAGGGAGCTTCTATAATTTCAAGTGCTGGTTTCTCATCAGAAACTGTGAAGGCAAGAAGGTAGTAGAATGACATATTTAAAGTGCTGAAAGCAAAAAATTGCCAACCAAGAATTATATACCTGGCAAACTGTTTTTTAAAAGTGAGAGAGAAATAAAGACATCCTGAGATAAACAAAAGCTGAGGGAATTTATCACCATGAGACTGGCTTTACAAGAGATGATAAAGAGAGTTCTGCAGGTTGAACGGAAAGGACAAAAGATAATAGATAGAGGCCACAGGAAGAAGCCACCAGTTCTCTGGTGAAGCTAATAACATGAGTAAATAGAAATGCCAGTACTATTATATTTTGCGTTGTATTGTAACTCTACCTTTTACTTCCTACGGAATCTAAAAGGAAAATGTGTAAAATATGATGATAAATCGGTGGTTTGGGACTCACAATGTATAAACACAGAATTCATGAGAAGAACTACATAAAGGTGTGGGGATGGAAGGTTTAGGAGTAAAGTTTGATCTTACTGTGATATTAAAGCAAGTGAGGTTGCTACAGATCTAGGATATTCAATTGGTAACTTCAAAGACAGTATCAAAGAATGTGTGAGGTTACAGAGAGAAATTAGAGTACAGTTTGCCAGAGGCAGAGGGGCAGGGGGAATGGGGAGTTATGTTTAATGGGTGTAGGCTTTCTGCTTTGGGAGACAGGAAGGTTTTAGTAATGGAACGTGTTGAGATTACTCTTAATATTGTGTACGTGATTAATTCCACTAAATGTTATGCGTGGGAATGGTTGAGATGGGAAAGTTTACGTTGTATATATGTTCCCACAATTTTAAAGAAAGAGCAACTTAAAGAGACAATGGCTATTAAATGTGATACATGATTCTCGATGGAATCTAGCAAAGGAGGAAAAAAGGTTCAAGGGGGACATTATTGGTACATACGAAAAGATAGACTATAAGCTTTACATCAATTTTCAATTTCTGGGACTTGATAACTGCAGTTAAGATGCTTATGTAGGGCGGGCAATGGTGGCTTAGTGGCAGAGTCCTCACCTGCCATGCTGGAGACCTGGGTTCGATTACTGGTGCCTGCCCATGCAAAAAAAAAAAAAAAAGATGCTTATGTAAATAGAATATTTTTGTTCTTAGGAAATGTACATGGCATTATTAAGTGTTCAAGGAGCTTG